>APFE030866271.1:103904-175043 GCA_000404065.3 Pinus taeda
GGCACAATAATAACAATAGTGGGCTTCTATGGGGCACAATAGTAACAATATGGGGACTACATGGGTACAACAATATAATAAGGGGATTGTACTAATAAAAATAAGGGGTTACACTAGTAGTATAGGGGCCTAACAACAATCTAAACATTTAACTTCTAATTACAACCCAATCGCACTATAATAGCACATCTGAAGTACCCCTTGTTAAAAATGGAATCGATAGTGTTGGGAAAGTAGAACCATTTAATAGAGAAGCAAGCATGTTAAGCATCGTACAATATTTTGCTTAATCAACAAATATTACTTAACTATTTGTGTGACCTATTGTAATATGATTTGCTAGACAAGTTAGATATATAAGGTGGGAATAAGGATAACCCTGTATTTAAATTAGGGAATGAAGATGAAATTTTCAACTGGCATGACAAAAAATTTAACCTTGGAGATATGTAAGTTCATAATCAGAAATGCTTTTAATTGTGGGAATGTTGAGGATACGTGGGAAAACACTTAATTAAGTTAATTACCTAAGGCTTTCCTATCTAGCAAAAATTAAGGTGTCAAATTCTTACATTGTTAAGATCACAAACATGAATATGTCAAAATGTATTCTCATTTTATGATATTCTAATAATAGTTTGGTAAGAGAATTGATAGTGATTTAATATAAAATCAAATAGAAAAAGAAATGAAATGAATTAACTGAAAAGTGCTAGTGCTCTTTCAAGTTCTAGGGCCTTATAGAATATGAACCATAAAGTAAAACAAATTCCCAAACGAGTGAAATTAAGACTTAATATGTAAAGATAATTTATGGTAAAAACTTATAATGAATGCATCTAGATAAATCTAGTATCCACAAATTTCTAAGTGGGTATTGTAGCCTCCAACCAAGTATTTGATGTAGGGATAAGAACCTAAAGGAGAAGTTGTTGAGGTTTCATATCATACATCAAAGGAGGTAACTTAAAAAGGACTTGGTGTTTAGCTTAAGTTTCTAACTCCTACTGTTATATCACCTTCATCATCAGAAGAAAACACATAAGCTTCCATGTCTTAATTTGCTAGTTTTCATTTCCTTCAAATCCACAAAGTGGGATTTGTTTTACATATAAGTTATAGGATCCCTAATGGGATTCACCCTATATACATCTACTTCATATGATCCATTCACTCTTATATCTAACAACACTAGTCTCTCAACTCCTAGGCAATCCTTCTATTTTCATGATGCCTCTTATTAATGCGTAACAATACATGCTACGCAAAGAAGAAACTAGGATCACACTATGATTTTTTAAGACAATGTTTTTAAAATCAAGGTGTTAATTTTCTAACCATCGTTCAGGTTTTACTTTTACTAGATGCTATCTAAAGCAATTCTTGACAAACATATAAGAATACACCAGGATTTTCTATAGGGGAGTTTGTAAGGTAAAAAATAATTCCATAGCATCAAATGAATCATTTAGTACTCTTTGCAAGAAACTAAAGAGCTTAGAATCATTGACACTCATAAGAACACCAATGTTCGATGTGTTAAGTAGATAAACTAGGAATCACAAGATAAGGAAGCTTGTGAAAATCATTATATATCATATTCTTTGTTTATCTTCAAATAAATGGTATCATATGCCAATCAAACCATATGTAAAAATACTACTTGTTTTCTAGTGCTAATATCCAAAGTAATCCTTGAGATGGGTGCATCTTCCCTCGCTTAATTGAAAGCATCCATAATTTCATAGGTCCACAGTTCTTCCTCAAGCAATAAAACACCAAAATTGGAGGCTCGAGTTATTTACTAAAGCTTGGATCCATTTAAATATTTTTGAAATAAAGAAAGAGAGGAAAGCACAAGTAATCTGATTGACCTATGAGTATCTTGTGCCCCAACTTGACCTTGACAACATTGGGGACTGCCCACAAAAGGAGCATGATTCCACCATTAACAAAGATGGAGCATTGCCTCAACAAAAAGTTGAATGGGTCAAGAATAAGGGAAATATCATACGTGCAAATGAGGGAAATTCCTACTCTTGGATATGAATTGAGGGCCGTGATCCTTTCACAGCAATCCATACAAACAACTGACATCTCCTCCAAAGTCAAATTTGGTGTATGCAAAGTGTTGGCACGCACTTTTTTCCCACTATTGATTGCCAAAATCTTTTGAAAAATCCAGCTATCATATTCACATATTTTCTAAGTGTAAATGATATCACTAGTAATTTACAAGAACATGCAATATGCAAAACAAGTATTTGCCAACTATGTAAACAAACTCCTAATTATTTGCAAATGATATGAACCACATTTCCCAAAAATGCCAAGTATAGAATCACCTTGATATAGTTAGCATGATTAACATTTTGTGCTAGTTTAAGCAGAGGCTACGATCCATAAACTGTCATGGATATTCCACTATACAATTCATCACAACAGATTTGGTAATATTATATTAAAAATCTAAGATTCTACATTATTATAGTTTTGTTAAACTTTAAGATATGTAGATTTAACTGTAATTAGTGCATGCATGCGAATGGAAATTTTGCAAAAAAATAGAGAATGAAAAAATAAGTACACACACAAGACACAAGATATGCTCTCTCAGAAACCCTTTCAGGAGAAAAACCAGCTAGAAGGTGAGGCTGCTTCACTATCTTTCTCTGTCTAGAAATATGGTTGCAGTTTCAAAGAAGTAATGTGTGTCAATCATGGGTTGCTACAGTGCACAAATAATCTTTATTTACTCTACCTTCTATCTCTCATGGTTATCTTTTCTCATTTATGGAACAAAATTCTCTCGAAAGAATGGAATGCCTCTTCCTCCCAGTGGCCTGGTTATGACATAGCCTAATAGCCTACTAGTGGTTATTTTGACTGCATAAACTCTTAACTAGAGTTACAATATATTCTCTTCTAGAGTATTTTACATCATAATCACTTGGATATCCCATTTTCCATGAATAATGGGGGCTGAAGCGGCACCTTCCCGAACTATAGGTATCAAAACATGAAGGTCAACTTCTGAGTGGCATAACTTTTGCATAGAGACTCCGATTGCTGCACTTCTTGCACCATTGGAAATATCTCTATGTGTGGAATAACATGAAATGGTTTCAAACTAAAGTAGAAAATTTTTACCCCTAAAAACTTTCATTTTATGCCTCAAAATGCTCCCAAAAGGTTTCATACCACGTTTTTCCAAACTGGGTCCCGTCGATAAAAATAGTATCATGAGTTGATTCCTCTAGTTTTTCCACTTCAAATGCATTGAGATAGATGAAAAAAAATATAATGATCCAATCCAAATCACACATATCCATTTTAGGAGGCTTTTGATCACAAAAATATTCTACTAAATGAGGTGAGGAAATTTTTCCTCCACCTTCTCTCTGGTGTACCATTTAGTTTTTCCTAGAAGTTGTCTCTTGAATCCAATCTACCAGAGTTCATCTTGCCCCTATCTTGTAGTTATAGACCTCTTCAAAAAAATTGAATCTTTTGTCAACTCTGCCTGAGCATTTGGTGCCAAATCCTCCACAGAAGGTAGGACCTGTTCCTCTCCTTATCTAGCATGGAAGGATAATAGAGTTATAGATTATCTACATTCACAACTAAGTGAATGGGCATATATGGTTGTAAAATGAGTCAGTCGATAGGAATTATCATCCAACTTTTCCAGTATCTAAAAGGGACCATACCTCAGAGCCTTTATTTTATTATTAGGCCCCTGCAGCCTCTCCTTGTCCAATTGTAACCATACTTTGTCTCCCACCTTGAATGACTTCTATGTTCTATGTTGATCATGCCTGGCCTTATACTTGTCTTGTGACTTCCACAGTGTTTCTTGTACCTATAGATGGATATTTCTAGTCTTCTTTACAAAATTTTCAGCCCTCAAAGCATCTCCTGTAAAATCTTCCCTCACTCCTCCTTATTACCCATATGCAATATCCAAGGGTGAAGGTGGAAACAATCCAAAACAAGTCTCATATGGAGACTTTCCTGTAGAAGTGTGGACTACTCTGTTGTAATAATGTTGTATATATACCATATTTTCATCCTAGGCCTTCATATGCTTTTGTTTGTATCCCCTTATAAGTTGCACCGAATTCCTATTGACTACTCATGTATACCCATCTGTCTGTGGATGGAATGTTGTAGATATATTCAAATTTCTATCCATATTCTCCCATAATGTAGTCCAAAATGCATTGAGAAATCTTGTATCCCTATATAAAATTATGCTCCTTGGTATCCCAAAGTGAACCCAGACTTATCAAAAGAACAAGTTTGATTCTTCTTTCCCACTGATGGTCTTTTTACAGGGCATCAAAATACATATCTTGTTGAACCTATCAACTACCACGAATAGGTACCCATGCCCCTTTCTAGTTGTCGGTAAACCTCCCACAAAATCCAAGGAAATTCTTTCCCAAGGATGAGTAGGTATAGGTAAGGGATGATATAGACCTTGTTTCCTATTGCTAGGCTTGCTGGTACAACAAAACATGCATCCTCTTATGAACCTAGCTACTTTCTCTTGTATCTTGGGTCAATACACATACCTCTGTAAGTTAGCCATGGTCTTGCCTACATCATAGTGCTCTGCAACCTTGGATGTGAGACCTCTATGATCAGCTACATTTGCTCACATTTATGAACACATATCCTATCCATCTTGTAGAGTAACCGATCTTAGAGAGGGTAGTCAACCTTGTTATCACCATCATGCACATGACTATGAATCTACAACTGTTGATAGACCTCCTTGAAGTCCTCATCTTCCAAATATGCATGTTTGTATGCATCATCGATGAATGGATCCATGTACATAGGCTTTAGACTCAGTTAAGTGTAAATGTTGAAATAACTTATGTGTGTAATTGCAATGTAAATTTAAAATATGAATTTGCGCATTTTCTTGCATCCTAACATTTGCATGTGTAATAGCCCTGGTTAAATATCCATGTAAAAATATATAAGACCATGATCATGGGACATGTATTCCAAGTTGAATGGTGGGAAAAAAATCCTAGTGTGTGTTCATTCAGTTTATTATGACTAAGGAATTTGGCAAAGGCAATGTCAAAGGATTTAGAAAGGCAAAGAGACATTAATTGGAATTTTATTTATGAAAATAAAGGAAAATAGGAGAAAAGGAAGGTGAAAGGTCACAAGTTGCATGTGAGGAGGAAACTGAAGGAAAATAATCGAAATTGAAGAAAATAGAGGCCCCATCGATAAAAAGGCTTCTAAGGATCAATTGGAAAGTTTTTTCTCATGTTTGGTCAGTGTAAATTTTTGTCATTTCAGTTTTGGATCTCTCTCATTATTCTCTCTCTCTCACTCTTGGACACTTATAGTTTTCTTGGAGAACGAAATGGAAAGAAGAAAAGGAAGGACAAGGAAAAGAAATGAAAGAAAATAACAAGCAAGGAAGAGCATGATCAAGCATCTTCAGTAGGAATACTTGCAGGTAACATATTACATGTATGATTTTCTAGTTGGTTTTGACATGCATGGCTTAGCATGTCAGTATTTGGTTCTCTAGCTATCGGTGGCATGGTCTTGCCAGGTTGTGACAATGGTTTTTAGCCTTGCCTTGCCTTTTTCCAGAGAGCCATGGTGTGATGGGATTGTTTCTCAGTTTTGAGCTTTGGAATTGCTAGATGGTTTTAGAGTCTGGGGTGGAGGTGGTCTCAGGAAAATTCCCAAAGGCCTACGAATCGCTTGACCGGTTTTGGTAGGATACACGACAAAGAATGAGGGTGGAGTCTCGGTTTAGGGCCTAGTGATTTGGTGTGAATTGTGGTAAATATTGAGAGACAAGGGGACAGAAAATTCCTCAAGGATAGTGATGGATTCTAGAGGCATTCTAAGCTCGATTTAGTTTTGTGATCTTGGTGCCGGTTTTGGTGAGATCATGGTTTAGTGAGGTTGGAGGTAGTTTAACCTCTATATTCCGTTGGTTATTTTTGGATTGGTTTATCCATGAGATCCCACATTCATGTTTGGAATATGGCACGGGGGTGACTTGCTAAAAGAAATATTTGGTTCACCCATGTCTATGGTTGGGTGGTACGTGGAAGTCCCAAACTTGGTTGGCTCTTACCTATGTTTAATAAAAGCTAATTTCTATTACTTTTGTACTTATTATTATGTGGCCTTAATGGTTGTTATCTCATTGTTATTTACATCATTTAATGTTGGTTACAAGCATGGTTATATGTCTGGTTATAGTCATGGTTATTTCATATATTTACTTGTAACTAAAAGGATAATGGATGCAACACCTAATTGATGTCAAAACAATTAAGGGAAGAGGTTCGTGATCCTTCTTGTCAAGTATCATATGAGTTATTAGTCATTTATGCTTTCTCTTGTATTCATGACCTATAGATTGCATTGATGCCAAGTGTTTGACAGAATGTCAATCCTGGTTGGGGATGGTTAGGCCTAATCCTAGAGCCAAGTTTTGGCTTGCAAGTAAATTATGGATTTTGAAAGCTACAGAGGTTTATGGGCATCGAACTGGATTCTGGGCTTGAAAAGTGGCACAAATCCCAGATTCATAGGCACAACACTAGGGAAAAAGTATCTGGAAACTCCTTTGCCCTTGTTGTGGGAGCTTTTGGAGCCTAGTAGATGCACCCTTGTCTATATCAAGGGAGTGTCCAGGGGTTTGATGCACTAAAACTTAGTGGGACTAATGGAATGGTCATGGGGATGACTAGGAAGGATTTTGGGATTCCTTTAGTAGGTATAAAAGGTTTGTCTTGTGGGTTTCCATCAATTCCACTTCCTTAAGGTCATCTAGGAGGTTGAGTCTTGTCATAGTAACTCCTCATCTAATGTTTATCCTGGGTAAGCTGCTAAAAGTGGGCAGATATGAGGGGAGGCATCGTTACAAGGTGGTATCAGAGAGAGTTTCGTTCACTTTGGGGAATGTCTGGTTTCTATTCGTTTTTGATGTTATATGATACCATAGAGTAGTATCAGACCATGGTTCACCCCTTAGTCTGGATAGGTTGTGTGTTGGTCATGCATTCAGGTCGGTTGCATATGTGTTCCCGATGATTGTAGTCCATGTTCTTGTTTCATTTGAATGGTGTTGGTAATTGTTGTAGTGATGTCGCCATGTGAAGGTTGTTGTTCATAAGGTCATTGTATGCAATTAGGTCATCATGATGATATTAGTATGTTTTGATGATAATGTGTTGGCTGAGATAGAGCAAGAGATGCAGATCATTAAAGTGGATTTGCAGCAATGGACTTCGAGGTAAGAGCAGATCATCATACAAGTTTGTATGGTGGGCATGCAAGTATGTTGGTTAATGTTTTTTATAAGCATTAGGGTTACTGATATGCTTGTCACTCTATTATTATTATGGTTATGTGTATGATAAATTCTAGTTGATTAGTGTAGTCATATTCACATGTGTCAGATAGTCACGAATGATAGTAACATGTGGTTGTATGCATTGCTATTGTTGTTTTATGATAATTAACTTGATGATTATGTTATATGTAGTTGATGAACATGTTATATGTTAACTTGTTGTTTTTATATGTTAGTTAATGATTAGGGTTATTGCATTAATATCTTCATGTTATATGTATCATGCTAAATTGGATTGGCCTATGCAAATGATTAGGGTTATGACATTAAGGTATGAGTTTGACTATGTCATCTATTTGATGTTTGATTGTTTGATTATGTCATCTAGTTGATTTATTTAACATGGTATGTTTGTAAGTTGGTTTTATGTTTGATAAATTACATAATATGACTATGTGTATGTAAGATTTCTTGAAGGAATGATCTTGTTTTAAGATGGTTTTACTCACACATATGTGCTGAGATAACTGATATGTACTTGAGTGTAAGTAGATGACAATTGTAGCATTATGTCTAATGACTACGAGTTGACTATGGATTATGACATGATTGTTAGTCTTGGTAGAGGTTAATTTAAAATTAGTAGATATGTTGTCTTGATCTTTGGAACATGTTGCTGACCTGTGTGTTTAGTTACAAGGCAGCGTAATTGGCACAACAAGGTAAGATAATTGATATATAGTTACATTTATTTTATGCATTGATAGTTATGTGTTATGGAAATATGATACAAAGAATTGCATGGCAAAAAAATTGCCATGGAATCTTGATGAAGGCTCAGGCTGAGCTGTCCCTTGGAAGCATTGGGAACCCATGGGGATTGAGTCATAGTGTCTATTGAGAGTCTTGTGCTTTTAGTACCTTATTAGTTGCTTGCACTTGATTTGCAATTTTTTTATGTCTAGTGCATGATCTTACCAGTTTGTTTGTAGTGTCGTATTGTTATTTGTTTTCATGATTTTTGTTGGGCCGCTAGTTTG
Source organism: Pinus taeda (assembly GCA_000404065.3). Lineage (NCBI taxonomy): Eukaryota > Viridiplantae > Streptophyta > Pinopsida > Pinales > Pinaceae > Pinus > Pinus taeda. Next base: position 112,296 of record APFE030866271.1, read on the forward strand.
TCATTATTATTATCACATTTTAACACCTACTTCATCCATTTCTACCCTTCTTTATCACATCATTTATCATGATTTATCATATAATTCCATTTTATAATTATTTATGCTCTTATGGATAAATATTATTTCTTTTCCTTTATTTTTAATAAATTGATGATTATTATGCATGATTTTACCAATGATCATTTATTAATAAAAATTTTGTAACGTCACTCACCATTTTAGCCTCGAAGATATTTTCCAGATTGCAGATTTGATCTCCAACTCATCATTAAATATGCCAACTCAGAAATTTGCTGGAATAAGAAGTGTCAGTTTTGCATTGGACGTCTTGGGAAAATGGAGAAGAATCTGGAAAATCCGATACATGGGTTTTGTTTAGAATGGATGAAATTAGTTTTGTAGTGAGAAGTTTTTCCAAATTTGGTCTGTATTAAGAGAAACAGAAGGTTATATGAAGACGTTTTTCTCAGATTCGTTGTTGCGACCGATTTCCAAATTATCTCAATTGCAATACCAAATTCAACTTGTTCCTGTTGAATGCTGATGGAAAGATATTTCAGATATGATCTTACTGATCAATTTATTGTGAACAATCCAATTTTGTTATGGGAATCATTTTGTAATCATATCTATTGTAACTTTTCTCTGCTCTTTGTGTATTTAAATGAGAACAGAGATCAAAGAGGGATATAGATTATTAGAGATAGATTAGATAGGAATGATAGGATAGTAGGATAGAATGGAAAGATTTAGCTTTTCACTTGGGACCTCAATTGTAATTTCAATATACATAATGTTATTATGAAGGACGACCGTATTGTAATGAGGATTGAATTCAATGGTTAATACATAATCTACATTGCTCATCATTCGTATTCTCTGAAGTAGCTCAGTAGTATTCGTTGGTCGCTAGGGCGCGGCCTTTGGTGGATCAAACTGCTATCCTCTATGTTATAACTTTCTAATTCACACGAGTCTAATTGGTTTGATGTTTTCCATTTTCTGCTAAGTTTACCTTGTTTGATATCTTCTGATTTCCTGTGAGTTTACATTGCAGTTAGTTTACTTTCCTTTATTTTGATCTCATGTACTTCGCAAATTTACCATTTGATTTCATTTGTGCTCACTGCAAGTTGAATTAATTATCAATTAACACATTGATTTTTTTAATTATGATAAGGGTGTGGTTAGTATAGAATCAACTGAAAGAGATTGGTTAATACTACTAAACTCTTGGTTGACATCATTTCCGTTCGAATTGCTTAATTGAGATAGAGTGTGATTCATATAGAATCAGCTGAAAGAGACTAGTTAATGCTACTATGCTCTCAGTTGATGTTATTATCAATTGAATTTCTTACCTCATATTTGATTATGATTTTAGTTCAAGATTAAGTCTTGATGCTTAGATGAATTACTTTCCTTAAAGTTACAGCTTGTGACTTATGATTGCATCTGTTTACTCTTGTATTGAATTTAATAGATTATCTTAATTCATTATTCTCTGGATTTATAGCTTGCACATATTATGTAAACTCTTGAAACAAAAAGACTTACCCAGGTTGATAATTAATGTGAGGCAATTAGGAGTTTTAAAAGACACCTTTTAACACCCAACATTTTGGCACTGTTGCCGGGGATCGAACCTGGGTCACCCACGTGACAGGCGGGAATACTTACCACTATACTCACCAACATTTTTGCTATTCTCTCTAGGGAACAACTCTTTTTTTGAATGTTTTTTGAGTTTTTGTTGTTCCCTCTAGGGAACAACACTTTTGTAATGTTTTTGTTTTTTCCTCTTCAGAACAACATTTTTGCTTCTTGTGAAGTTTTTTGTATTGTGAATAGCACCTCCTTCCTCTTGTGGGATTATTCCTAGTTCATCTCAACCACATTTTACTGATTCCCTTTCATGGCATGAAGTACACTACTTTTATGAGGACAAGAATTATGGATTCTATTGAAGTGAGTTAATTTCATTCACGTTATGATTTTTAACAGGACAACTTCTGGATGAGGGATTCTTTTTAAGAAAAGGGACAATGGTTCATTCTTTATATATGTCAATTATGCATGAAGAAATGGATCACATTCCAGTAGGGAAATGCCTTCCATAAGCAGAAGTCCAACACTCTATTATATATGTGCGTGGTTTGATCTAAATGAAAATAGGCCTACTATATATGTCATTGTGCATGAAGAAATGGTTCACATTCTAGTCGTGGAATGCCTGAGTTTAGTAGCGGAATGACTAAAAGATATTATATATGTTGCGGGGCACGTGTGGGCATTAATCCAAGCTGTAGCTCTAAAGAGACGGGTCTATAGAGCCGTACCCAGTAAGCAATTAATTCAGTAAGTTAAGTTTGGTCTATTAATTGAGGCGGCGACTATGTGCATGCAGTTCATGGGTGGATTCATGCATGCAGTTCTTGGATGGATTCTGGTCCGTTTGTGAACCCATGGATGGATGGGTCAGCTGGCTTGGGTTTGAGGGTGAGTTTTAATTATTTATATACTACTTTACTGCATCGTTTTTTTTTGTACATGATACTGATTGATAATCTTAATACCATGTTGGTTCCACCCTTCCTGGTTATAATCTTCTCTGTCTGTAATAAATGAGATCATGGGTATATTTTTTTTCTATTGACATCTTCAACTTCTTCCACCATCCCTACTCTTAAGGAGTACTTAGTCTCCCTTTATTTATCATAAAAATGTGTAATAACAACAAAATTTTGTTTGCAGAAGGAGGATAGGGGGTCTCATTAAGAGCCAACCTACCAAGTTCATAAGGCTATAATTGAGATTCCCATTATGGCCACCACACCAGGGTTATGATTCATTGGATAGCCCAAATATTCTTAGAACAGGAGGTCTCATCACAAGCCAAACTGATCACTTTTGCTACATCCCAGTGAATGGCAGTGTGGTTATCTGATTACCATGCCAGCACACTGATCTCTTCTGTAGAACAACACTGGAACTCTCCATTTATAAATTGAGGATCCTGGCTCATATGGGTTAAAAAGCAACCCTACCAAGGCTATGGATGCCTGCTGGTAGTAGAGGCTCTACTTATGGTATTGAAGTTATATCGTATCGTTAATTATTACTATAATACCCTTTTCTTATTCTCTCTTTTTATTAGAGAAGTTATTTCCTTAATTTTTCCCTATTTTGAACCTTTATGCATGAGAAATTGTTCTCTGATCAATCACATCATTTTCGGCTAGAATATCGTTAGCAAAGCATATTTCTTGCATATTGCTATCCTTTTTGCTTACCACATAACTTATCATCAATCCAAAGCATCCTATCTCTTATTCATAACTATCTTTACACACTCTGCTCTCATTATAACCATACCTCTTGTCATCCTATCATTGATATGTGTACTCTGCTTCATTTACTATCGTACTATTCATTCCCTTGCCTTGCCATAAGAACAACACTTTTCCTATGCTTTATGGTCATGAACACTCTTTTCCAATTGGAAAGGGAAGGTATGAATTATGGGATAGCATGTGATATAATTACTGCACTCTGCCATAACTTGATGATTTGACAAAATATTAGTATTGCATTTATACAAAAGTTTTTTTGATTGAAATTTTTGCATATAACTTATCTTTTGATGTTCAAAACTAAAACTATGGATTCAAGAAATTTGCATGCAAAATGATGATTTTTTTACAAGAGAAAAACAAGTATGGGGGGAAACTTTATTCGTAGCAAGGCCACACTATTGCAACTAACAGAAGAGGCTCAAGAAACTAGCAAATGCAAACAATTGTTCAGACATGGTGTGCATGCCTAGATTCCACCTTTTGCATCACTTTCAGCATCAACTCAGCGTACATCAGCTTCAACAAAGGCCAATCCATACATGTCATTCCAAATTTTTCTGGAGGTAAAACTTGTAAAATAGCATAATTTTCTAATTTATTAAAAGTTTAGGAGAATTTCATGAAAATCCGTTGAGCATTATTTATCATCATTCATTCCACATCTTTACCACTTCCCATTTTTCAAAGACATAGATTCTTTCAGTTTTGGGGAGTGTTCCTTTCATTTATTTATTTATTATGACCATTCCATTAATATTCTTTATCATCCATTGATCTTCTTAATTATTCTAAACACCTCCCTCATTCCATGTTGTTTTACACCAAGCATAGATTTCAACATATTGTAGCAACCACCTTAATTTTTTTTCTAGCATTGCATGAGGGCATGCTAATTCTCTAGTTTGGGGGAGGAATTGCTACACATGATGGATGTTTTCTATTTTTTCTCATTTAAGGCATACAATTTCATTTTATATAGTGCAGAAATTGATTTGCGTATATCTTTAAAACTATGAACTGAATTCTTGTGATTTCTGGAAAACAAAGAGTTATCATTAAAATACACAAACCCAGAAAATTTCAAGTTAAATTAGTTTGTCAAATTTTGGAAATCATGCATTGTCACCTACAACCATTTTTCTTATATCTCATGATCTTTGCATCAAAACGATATGATTTTTGGATCATAGAAGCATTAATATAGTATAAATCTAATTGCAAAATTTCAGCAAAATCTAGTTTGTAGTTTTTGAGGAAATGGTTAATGAAGTTTGTTGTTACTTATATCATATTTTGTTGCAACTTTATATACATATAGTTGAACGTCAATGTAAAAATTGTTACACCTCCATCAAAATTGCTAAAATTGAATATTAATTATTTGAGGAAGAATTCATTTGTTCCATCCATTTCATGAGTTGGGATGAACAATTTTTGTATTATTGCTTGGTTAATACAGAGTCTTTGGGTTGCATGCGGACATGCAATATATTCAGTTTGGGGGTATGTTGGGCCGCTAGTTTGTCATTATTATTATCACTTTTTAAAACTTGTTTCATCCATTTCTACCCTTCTTTATCATGTCATTTATCATGATTTATCATATAATTCCATTTTATAATATTTTATGCTCTTATGGATAAATATTATTTCTTTTCCTTTATTTTTAATAAATTGATGATTATTATGCATGATTTTACCAATGATGGTTTATTAATAAATTTGATGTAACATCACTCACCATTTTAGCCTCAAAGATATTTTCCAGATTGCAGATTTGATCTCCATCTCATCATTAAATATGCCAACTCAGAAATTCGATGGAATAAGAAGTGACAGTTTTGCATTGGATGTTTCGGGCAAATGGAGAAGAATCTAGAAGATCCAAAACATTGGTTTTGTTCAAAACGAACAGAATTAGTTTGGTAATGAGAAGTTCTTCCAAATTTGGTCTGTATTAAGAGAAAAGGAAGGTTCTCTGAAGATGTTTTTTTCATATTCATTTTTGCAGCCGATTTCCAAATTATCTCAGTTGCAATACCAAATTCGGCCTGTTCCTATTGAATGTTGATGGAAAGATATTTAAAATATGATCTTGCTAATCAAATTATTGTGAACAATCCAATTTTGTTATGGGAATCATTTTGTAATCATATATGTTTTAACTTCTCTCTAATCTCTGTGTATTTAAATGAGAACAGAGATCAAAGAGGGATATAGATTATTAGAGATAGATTAGATAGGAATGATAGGATAATAGGATAGAATGGAAAGATTTAGCTTTTCGCTTGGGACCTCAATTGTAATTTCAATATACTAAATGTTATTCTGAAGGACGACCGTATTGTAATGAGGATTTAATTCAATGGTTAATACATAATCTACGTTGCTAAACATTCGTATTCTCTGAAGTAGTTCAGCAGTATTCACTGGTGGCTAGGGCACGATCTCTGGTGGATCAAACTGCTATCTTCTATGTTATATCTTTCTAATTCACGCAAGTCTAATTGGTTTGATGTTTTTCCATTTTCTGCTAAGTTTACCCTGTTTGATATCTTCTGATTTCCTGCGAGTTTACATTCAGTTAGTTTACTTTCCTTTAATCTGATCTCATGTACTTCACAACTTTACCATTTGATTTCATTTGTGCTCACTGTAGGTTGAATTAATTATCAGTTAAGACATTGATTTTTGTTGATTATGATAAGGGTGTGGTTAGTATAGAATCAACTAAAAGGGATTGGTTAATACTACTAAACTCTCGGTTGACATCATTTCCATTCGAATTGCTTAATTGAGATAGAGTGTGATTCATATAGAATCAACTAAAAGAGACTGGTTAATGCTATTATGCTCTCGGTTGATGTTATTCTCAATTGAATTGCTTGCCTCAGATTTGATTATGATTTCAGTTCAAGATTAAGTCTTGATGTTAAGATGAATCACTTTCCTTAAAGTTACAACTTGTGATTTATGATTGCATATGTTTACTCTTGTATTGAATTTAATAGATTATCTTAATTCATTACTCTCTGGATTTATAGCTTGCACATATTGTGTACACTCTTGAAATAAAAAGACTTGCCTAGGTTGATAATTAATGTGAGGCAATTAGGATTTTTAAAAGACACCTTTTAGCACCCAACAATGTTTTTCTTGCTTGTTTCTTGTTCTTGCCTTTTATGCTTTGAGGGTCTAGGGAATTGTTTCGAAAAGAAGAAAGTTGATGGAATTATGGAAGAACTGTGTGGAACCAAACAAGTAATGAAAGACTTGGATGAAGTTGGTGCATGTGTAAGGACAACTAAAGGTAAGAGTATGACAATCGACTAATTTGGTTGGGTCTTTTAGTGTAAATGGATGGTGGCAGGACAATCATGAGAAATCTAACAGGAAAGGTAAAGTGAATGGATGTGGGGCATTCGATTCCTTGGGTATGTTGGGAACAATTATTCTCAATGTTGTGCATGCTATGCATGGATGAAGGGAGTTCTCTTAACCTTGACCTTATGATGTTTGGTAATTATATTATGATCATGTTTATGCTAATGTTTATATATATGCATGTATATATGTATGTATGTATGTCGTTGTCTGAGAGGATCATGATGTTTTGTTATGTGATGTTATTATTATATATACTATATAAGAGTATATATATATATATATATATATATATATAGATATATATATATATATACAATTGTCTGATAGGGTCATCATGAATCGTTCTTGTGGAGGAATGATTGTTTATGCAAGTGAATGGCATGAAGAGATTCCTAATTCATAAGGTATCAAGTGGAAAGAGTAGCTTGACATATCTCTAAGATCAATATCATGTGGATATGAATTGATATTGTGTGATTATGCTATGTCTATTTTTATGTTATGGACATGATAATGCTGAGAGATACATCAACGAAATTAAAAAAACGTGATTCGCGACATGCTAGGATAAGCCTAGATGGTGGAGAGACACTGGAAGCAAGGTTGCTTGGTAGAGGTAGTGTGGTATTGGATGTGTAGTTCCATTGTTGTGTATATTTTATATTCATTGATTGTACCTATGTTGTTGCGTGCATATTTCATATGCAGTGCTAGGTATAGATGGTGCTATGTACAAATTGGATATGCAGTGTTTTGTACATTTCATATAGTGCACATGATGGATATGCAATGTTGTGTGCATATGGTGTTGTGCACATGTTGGATATGTAGTGTTGTGTACATATGATGTTATGTACATGTTGTATATGTAGTGCTATGTACATATGGTGTTGTGTGCATGATTGTACATAGGGTGTTGTGCGCATGATTGTACATAGGGTGTTGTGTGCATGTGGTGTTGTGTACATGTTGTACATGTGGCATTTTATACATGTTGTACAAGTAGTGTGGTGTACATGCGGCATTGTGTTTGTGTTGTGCAGGTGGTTTTTTGTACATGTGATGTTGTGCACATGTTTTGCAGGTGGTGCTGTGTACATGTTGTACATATGGTACTGGTGTACATGTGGTATTGTGCGTCTGTTGTACATGTTGTGTTGCGGGCATCTGGTACTATGTATGTGCATTGTGTAGCCATGGTATCATGACATATGTATTCATCGTGTTGTACTCTATGTATGTATTTTTGTTGTGTTGTACAATGGGTGTAGGTGTATGTATTGTTTTGTGGTTTACACCGAATGTAGGGGTATGTATTGTGTTGTGTTGTACACTAGGTGTAGGTGTATGTGTGGTATGTCAGGTGTAGGTGCATGTATTTTTTGGTGTTTTATGTCATGTTAGTTGTATGTGTGTGATGCACACTATGTGTATGTGCACATGGTTGAGGAGAAGGCACTAGGTGTTTGTTGGGTGTGGAAACTAATTCAGTGTGCTTATGGAATGAAGGCAAAGGTAGAAGCTAAGGATTGACTAAAGGATAAGTATCAATATTTTGGTTGAATTGAGGCTTCTGTGATCCATAACAAATCAGAAGAAATTTCAGTGTAAATCACATTCAGAAAATCATTGCCGATGCGTTTCGAACCAACCAGTGTGGTTCATCGTCAGGATGAGTTGAAGAAAACAGATCCAGCTTTGCATGTTAAATATTCTGCGCAGAGCCTCCAACGGTCATTGGTCAAGTTAGCCATTGGAGGCTCTGTGCAGACTATTTAACATGCAAAGCTGGATTTGTTTTCTTCAACTCATCCTGACGATGAACCACACTAGTTGGTTCGAAACACATCGGCAATGATTTTCTGAATGTGATTTACGCCGAAATTTCTTCTAATTTATCAATATTTTATTTCATTTTATTATGAATGTGATTAATGATTCTGGACCAGGATGATTACATGTGATCTATGATTCTGGTTTATGATGGTTACATGTGATTTATGATTTTGACCTATGATAGTTTTATTTTGACCTAACCTAATGTGATATGTTTATACATGATGATTTGGTCAAAGATGCTAGTGTGAATTGTTGTGACAAGAAGTGAACATAATTGCAAGTGTACTTTGTTGACGAGCCACCAATGAGGTATGATCTGAAGTTGTTTCAATTTATTTTGAATCTAATGGAAATTATGTGCTTGGTATAGAAAAACATGAAATGCTCAGTTGGGTGGTCAAAACTAATGAAAAGCATTAGTAGCAACAACAAAAGGAATTCATAAGTAGGGCCATTGTGGGGCACTAGTACCTAATAGTGTCCATTGGTTGGCATGAGCATGCTATGACCGATATGATGTTTTTAAGGTAGGGATATGCCTTGTTTTTTGAACCTTCTGATGTGAGGAAACCTTGTCAAGGGATGGACTACCAAGGATGTGGGTGGCAGTGAAACTTGGAAGGTGTGTGACTACATGGAAGGGGGTGATTGGATTTCTCGAGGGACTACGTAGCATAGAAGGGAAGGTCGAGGATATATATTTTTTGGTCATTAACATTACCAGATGGAATCAAATTCACACTGGGAGTGTGCCTTGGAACAATGAGCCAGTAATTGTTCATTGAGAAGACAAGTGGTGTAGGATTATAGCATTGGACATTGGAGGAAAATTTGACCTTTCAGTGGATTCCAGACTTCTTAGGAAGGAGGTGAATCCTGGTATTACTTTGAGGGTGGAGGTGTGAGCCTGTGGTTTCCCTTGTTGCAGATGAAGGCATCGTATCCTTTTATTTGTTGGTTGAGAAAATGTGCATACGTGTATATGTGTGTATTATTGTAAATATTATATCGAACTATATTTATAAATCTCCATAGACAGTATGATTAGTTTCTATGTGAAGCAAATGTGTATGTGTCTCTATGTGGTTATTATTATAGCTATCATAATGAGTTGTGTTATAAAGCTCCAGTAAACGGTATGTTTGTCATGTCTTCAATGGTGATGATTATAAATACTACAAGAAGTTGTGTTATAAATCTCCATGGGAAGTATGTTTTGTTTTTAGGGTTCTTGTTGGTTATAAGTTTCATTAAACATCGAGGACGGTGTTCCCACAACGGGGAGGGTTATGTAACAACCCTAGTTAAAAATCCATGTAAAAATATATAAGACCACAGTCATGGAACACATATTCCAATATGAGTGGTAGGAAAAACATCCTGGCGGTTGTTCATTCGATTTATTATGGCTAAGGAATTTGGAAAAGGTAATGGAAAAGGATTTGGAAAGGCAAAGAGACATTAACTGGCATTTTATTTATGAAAATAAAGGAAAATAGGAGACAAGGAAGGTGAAAGGTCACATGTTGCATGTGAGGAGGATATTGAAGGAAAATAATGGAAATTGAAGAAAATATAGGCCTCAGTAATAAAAAGGCTTCTAAGGATCAGTTGCAAAGATCTTTTTCAAGCTTTTAGCTCAAGCATTTTCTCAGGTTTGGTCATTGTAAATTTTTCTTAGTTCAATTTTGGAGCTCTCTCATTATTCTCTCTCTCTCTCACTCTTGGACACTTGGAGTTTTCTTGGAGCATTCTAGCTTTGGAGCAAGGAAGGGAAAAGTAAGCAAAGTAAGGATAAGGAAAAAAAAGAGAAAGCAAGGAAGTGTTGGAGCAAGCAGCTTCAACAAGAATACTTGGAGGTAATGCATTTCATGTGTGATTTCCTAGATGGTTTTGACATGCATGACTTTGCATGTTGGTATTTGGTTCTCTGGTTGTTGGTGGCATGGTCTTGTTGGGTCATGACAATGGTATTCAACCTTGCCTTGCCTTTTTTTAGATAGCCATGGTGTGATGGGTTTTTTTCTCTGTTTTGAGCTTTGGAACTTCCAGATGGTTTTAGAATCTAGAGCAGAGGTGGTCTCAAAATTCCCAAATACCTAAGAATCCCTTGACCCGTTTTGGTGATATACACGGTAAATCTGAAGGGTGGAGTCTTAGTTTAGGGCCTAGTGATCCAGTGTGGATTGCGGTAAAGCCTGAGAGACAGGGAGTCACAAAATTCCTCAAGGATAGTGACAGAGTCCATAGGCTTTGGAAGTTTAGTTTGGTTTTGTGATCTCGGTGTTAGTTTTGGTGAGATCACAGTTTGGTGAGGGCGAAGGTGGTTTAACCTATGAATTCCCTTGGTTGTTTTTGGATTGGTTTATCCATGAGATCCCACATTCATGCTTGGAATATGGCACGAGGGTGACTGGCTGAAAGAAAGATTTGATTCAACCATGTTTATGGTTGGGTGGTACGTGGAAGTCTCAAACCTAGTTGGCTCTTTCCTATGTTTACTAAAAGATAAGTTATCTTGCTTTTTTACTTGTTATTATGTGGCCTTAATGGTTGTTATTTAATTATTATTTACATGGTTTAATTTTGGTTATAAGCATGTTTATATGACTAGTTATAGTCATGGTTATTTCATGTATTTACTTGTAACTAAAAGGATAATGGATGCAAGACCTAATTGATGTTAAAACCATTAAGGGAAGAGGGTGGTGATCTTTATTGTCAAATCGCATATGAGTTATTAGAAATTTATGATCTATTTTGTATTCATGTCCTATAGATTTCATTGATGCAAAGTGTTTGACATAATGTCAGTCCTGGTTGGGGATGGTCAAGCCTAATCCTGGAGCCAGTTTTTGGCTTGTAAGTCTTGTTGTCATGTAAATTATGGATTCTGAAAGCTATAGGGTATTCTAGGAAGTGACCTAGATTATGGGCTTGAAACATGGCACGAATCTCGAACTCACAGGTACAACACTGGGGAAAAAATTCTCCATAAGCTCCCTTACCCTTGCTGTGGTAGCTTCTGCAGCCTCCTAGATGCACCCATGTCCATATCAGGGGACCTTACAGGGGTTTGATGCACTAAACTTAGTGGGACCCAGGGTCTGGTCACAGGGATGACTGAGAAGGCTTCTGGGAGTGTTGTAGCATGTATAGAAGGTTTGTGTTTTTGGTTTCTGTTGATTCTAATTCCTTAAGGTCACATAGGAATTCGAGTCTTGTCATAATAGCCCCTCATCTCATGTTTACCCTAGGTAAGCCGGTGAAAGTGGATATATATGAGGGGAGGCATTGTTACAACATGTGTTTTTGTAGGGGACCCATAACAACCTTAAACAATCATCATAGCTGTGAATATTCATAAAGAAATCATCCCATAAAATTATCAACATCATACCCTCTCAACATTTTCATTATATAAAAAAGGATAAATTGAAGTATGAATATAACATTTGAATAGATCAAATTGTAATAATATTATCATACCACCACTTGAGTGCACACCAAGAGATGGCCCCTACAGTGGACATCCAAGAGAAAATTTGTGAGACAATTACAAGCCATGGAAGATTAGGCTGATTGTTCTTTAATATGTGCATTAGGCATAGGGCTCCTTGTGATGGTTCATAACCAAATCTATGTTGAACAAATAGTGGGTCAACATAGAATGTGTCAAAAGAAGATGATACAAACATAGGAGTTGACTATGTTGATAATCTTTCAGTTGCATTTGAATATCTTGATATTTCTCAAGGTGTGATTTGTGGTGTTGATCAGATACCAAAGGATGTTAAGGGTAATGATAAAATAATGTATTTTCCTTCTCTTTCTTATAGAACATGAGAAGCTATTGAAGAATACAAGGATGAAAATATTGGTAAAACCATAAGCATTCAATCCTATTTTTTTGATTTGGAAGAGAAACATACAAATGGTAGGTATTCATATCTTGTTATGAGTCATGGCTAAGAAATTGCATGCTAGTGGGTTGAGTGTTAATATTGATTACCATGGAGAGAAGCGGCATGAATAACTCTCAAGAGATAAGGAAGATGCATACCCAACTCCCAGTAATCTCATTGAACCTTGTATGGAGTCTATTTCCACTAGGGAATATTATATGAATCATTAGGTGTCTTCCTTTCTCATTAAAGGTGCACAATTAGAGTTTTCATCTCCTATTAAAAGAAAAGTGTTTAAAGAGTTGGCTCGATTATGGATATATTTGATTGTGCATTCACTTTTGTTCGTCATGCAACTTAATAGAAGATATTGTGATTTTGGTGTGATCCTTGGGTGGTTAAAATGGAAATGTGATTTCATATAATCCCTTATATCTTGCATAAATTAAGTATTTGTGAATAAGTCGATTATTGAACACTAGGAGTTGATTTATAACACAATTTGGTAATAGTTTGAGTTTTGCAATAAATATATATATGCATATTTTGAATATATATTTAGAAAGATTCAATGATGTTGTTTCAAATTTCCAAGTCATTGGAGGTTGATTCAGTTGCAAGTCTAGGAATTTTGGCTATTGGGGAATTATGGATTCTCAAAATCCCACAAGGGGATGTCATCCATCACCCAAATTACACCACCATAATTTTCATGTTCACCTCCAATATTGTTTAATGATATTGATGTTATTTGTAGATACAATTATAACCAATTTAATGTATGGGTTCAATGCCATACTTACCCCAGTGTGAGTCTTAGAAAGTAACTTTGATTATCTGTTGAATAAGATCAATATTAGTGCTTTCTAGAATGTACTTTCAATAGTCTGTTTTCGAAAGGTTCCTTTATACTCAAGCATGGTTCATTTTTTATTTTTTATTAATGAAACCTTCAAAGGGAGGGTGACTTTATGATTTAGGGCCAACTTGTATAGTACTAATATTCCTTTGGCCGGCCTTGGTGTGTGAATATGATAAGTATTATTTATATATCATCCTAATACACCTTTCCAAGATGTTACATGTGTTGATTTGAGATATTTTATGCACCAACAAATGTCCATAGAAATGTATTTATATGAAGAATTTAAGGCTACCTAGGGTTGTTACCAGATTTTATTTTAAGTATAAATACATCTAAAACTGGCACTATTTTTTGGCATGGATAGAGATGATTATTTATGGAAGGAAGGAAAAGTAAGACATTACCAAAACATTTAACTAATTATGCTACTAATATTTCCATCATCTTCAATATCATCATAGTCATCATCTAAATGCCTCCTCTTCTTGGGCTAACCATAATGCAATTCATGAAACAAAGGGGCTTTACAGGATTTACTTGTACAACACATAAATGAAATTACAAAATACTCGGCAGCCCGCTCACCCATGGGGTGGCGTGGGGAATCATCCCGCCACCCCACGGGTGAGTGGGCCACTGAGGTGGTGCAAGGGGGAGTAGTCGAAGCTCCCCCTCACACCACCTTAGTGGCCCACCCATTTGCAGGGTGGCAAGGCGATTTCCGAATCGCCTTGCCAACGCACGGGCAGGTGGGTTCTTGGGGTGGCACGGGGGGGGAGCTACGATAGCTCCCCCCATGCCACTTGGCAGCTTTCCCACCTGTGGGGTGGTGGGGTGATTCCCATCACCACCCCGGTGGCCCACCCACTTGTGAGTGGCAGGCCGCTGGAGTGGTGTGGGGGGGAGATGTCGCAGCTCCCCTCGGCGTTACCCCAGTGGCCTGTCTGCCCATGGGGTAGCGAGGTGATTCTAAGAATTGCCCCACCACCAAGCAGCCCGCCATGTTGTGGGCAGACGGGCCTATGGGGTGGCGTGGGGGGGAGTTGTGGCATCTCTCCTGACACCACCCTAGTGGCTCACCCGCCTGCAAGGTGGCGGGGCGACTTTGCGCCGCCACCCTGCAAGTGGTTGGGCCGTCGAGGTGGCATGGGGGAGTTGCCAGTAGCTCCCCCAGCCCCACCCCACTGACCCGCAGGGTGTTGGGGCAATTCTCAGAATCACCCCGCCACCTTGTGGGCTAGTGGGCTAGCGTGGAGGGCCTGGTAGCCATCCCATCACCCCTAACCTACAAGCTCATTTGATCATCGTGAGCATTACCGGGCCCACCATGTCCACTGCGGATGTAGTGGGTAAATTTGGTCCACAAAAAATTTAATTTAAAAAAAAAAAAATTAACTTCATTAAACCTATTTAATTTTAAAATTTGCAAAGCAGAAAAATTAACTAACCTTTCAAATGCAAGAATCCTCCTTTAAATATGTTGTTGATAGCAATGTAGATGCTCCACAAATTCACTCCAAGTCTTTTAATGAACCTCGGAAAACCTTGATGTGATGTGAGTAATAGTGATAATGAAATTTATTATATAGGTGAAATTACAGAGATGTTTTACCCTACGGTTAATGTGGGATTAATTTGTTTAAAAAAAATTAAAAAAATGACATGTTAATTTTTTTATGGCGATATAGGAAACTATGATAAAGTGAATATTATGGAATTGTTTTATAGCGTGGTGAATGTGGGATTAATTTGTTTAGAGAGGTATTATAAAATATAAAAAAATATCCATTTTTTAGTAAATATTATATAGTTTAACTATTAAATTAATTTAGATAAAAAATTTAGTTTACAATTTTAAATTTAAAAATTTATTTCATAAAAAAAATTAGTTAAAATTTTTCAATAAATTTTAGAATAAACTAATGAAGGAAATACATGAAACAAAATTTTTAGAGGGAAATATTTTGGCGAAAATTTTTGGAGGGAAAATTTCATTCTCTAAGCTATATAATATCTTTAGGAGAGCCTGCATTTGTATCAATCAACCTCTTCTATTTGAAAGGGATGGATTCTTCTAATAGTGAAGTTTCACTTTGTAAAGAATCAACATCTTCATCGCGTAACAACTCTAATCATATTGATGAATATAACGGAAATCTTCCACTATGAATAGAAAGTCAATTATTCCACTTAGCCCTAATCCTAAGGACTATGAGAGTAGCACTAATGAAGGAGGGGATGAAGAATTTAAAATAAATAAAGAGTCACGGATTCCACATTTTCCTAATCCTAAGGATTATGAGAGAAACAGTGATGAGGAGCATGATGAAGAATTTCAAAAGAATGGAGTGTCACAATGTCCACTTAGTCCTAATCCTATGGACTATGAGAGAAACAATGATGAAGAGCATGATGAAAAATTTTAAAAGAATGGAGTGTCACAATGTCCACTTAGTCCTAATCCTATGGACTATGAGAGTAGTAGTGATGAAGAGCATGATGACAAATTTCAAAAGAATGGAGTGTCACGGTGTCCACTTAGTCCTAATCCTAAGGAATATGAGAGTAAAAATGATGAAAAATTTCAAAAGAATGGAGTGTCAAGGTGTCCTCTTAGTCATAATCCTATGGACTATGAGAGCAACAGTGATGAAGAGCATGATGATGAATTTCAAAAGAATGGAGTGTCACAATGTCCATTTAGTCCCAATCCTAAGGACTATGAGAGCAACAATGATGAAGAGCATGATGAAAAATTTCAAAAGAATGGAATGTCATGGTGTCCTCTTAGTCATAATCCTATGAACTATGAGAGCAGCAGTGATGAAAACCATGATTATGAATTTCAAAAGAATGGATCGTCATGGTGTTCTCTTAGTCCTAATCCTATGGACTATAAGAGCAGCAGTGATGAGGAACATGAAGATGAATTTCAAAAGAATGGAGTGTCACAGTGTCCACTTATTCCTAATCCTATGGACTATGAGAGCAGCAGTGATAAAGAGCATGATGATGAATTTCAAAAAAATGGAGTGTCATGGTGTCCTCTTAGTCCTAATCCTATGGACTATGAGAGCAACAATGATGAAAAGCATGATGACAAATTTCAAAAGAATGGAGTGTCATGATGTCCACTTAGTCCTAATCCTATGGACTATGAGAGCAGCAGTGATGAAGAGCATGATGAAAAATTTCAAAAGAATGGACTGTCATGGTGTCCTCTTAGTCCTAATCCAATGGACTATGAGAGCAACAGTGATGAAGAATTTCAACTGAATAGAGTGTCACAATGTCCACTTAGTCCTAATCTTATGGACTATGAAAGCAACAGTGATTAAGAACATGATGAAGAATTTCAAAAGAATGGAGTGTCATGGTGTCCACTTAGTCCTAATCCTATGGACTATGAGAGTAGTAGTGATGAAGAGCATGATGAAAAATTTCAAAAGAATGGAGTGTCACGATGTCCTCTTAGTCCTAATCCTATGGACTATGAGAGCAGTAATGATGAAGGATAGGATGAAGCACTTAGTCCTAATCCTAATGACTATAAGAGTAGAAGTGACAAAGGACAAGATGTAGCATTTTCAGTAAGTAAACAATCACATTTTCAATGTAGTCCTAATTCTATGGACTATGAGAGCAGCACTGGCAATGCACATGAGGAAGAATATCCAATAAACATCAAGTCAAATTTTCCATTTAGTCCCAATTCTAAGGATTATGATAGTAGCACTGAAGAATGGGAAGATGACGAATATCCTCCAAGTCAATATTTGAAAAGCACAGCTGATGATAGTGTGGATAACATTCCTCTTAATGATGATGAAAATGCTTATGCAAATGATGATCCAGTGATGGAGATGTTGCCAAGAAATAATGTATCGAGGAGTAGGAGCAAACCTTTTTGTATCGATGCAATATGTTCTAGTTATACAAGGGGTAGAGCAGAATATTTGACGAGAAGAAGTTCTATCAGCGCTCTCATTTCAAGTGGAATTTGTCAAAAAGATTGCTTGAAACACATGGATTTCAAGTTTGCATTAGAGAAAAGGAAGAGATATTTGTTAATGAATAAAAGCATGCAAAATATTTGGTTGGGTGCATGAAATCTACATTGTCAGGTTATGATTATCATATTGTGTCTTTATTTATCTGTAGAAAGGCTTTCAAAATGTTTCATTGGATGGGGAATTTTCATCTCTCGAGAATTCAAGAAAATTTGGAAAAGGATACCACATTTTATTCAGAAGTACACCATAAATGACAGTTTGGGCCATTATCAAAAACTGCAATGTCATGGATGAAATATTTCTTTTCAAAGCATGGAGAATGTATGCCAAATAGAGAGACAATACATATTTCAAATAATTTTTCAAGACGAGAAATCTTCAACTTATACAAAGAATATGCAGAAGGTGTTGAGGGACATGGTCGATTTATTACATATCAATATTTTGTGACGGTAAGGAAGAAAGAATTCAACAATGTCTGTATTCCTAAGAAGAAAAGGATGGGGATTTGCAGTACATGTGCTTCTCTTAAATAAAAAAGGGACAAATGTGAAGGGTCAGAAAGAGGTAAGCATTCATAACTTTAACTTTTAAAATTGTATAGTCATCAACTATGAAAACATATTTCTTAATGGATTTCTTTATTTTGTGTAGATTCAATTGTCAAAGAAGTTCAGGAGCATCGTAAACAATAAACAAGTGAAAGGAAAAATTTGTACAAGCATCGAAAGAAGTCTTATGATAATCTGAATAAAGCTACTTCTTGCACCAGTAGGGTTAGTCGGTAAAACTAGGGTTTGCTAGGGTTTGCATGGAAACAAAACAATGAAATAAACTATGGCACCATACCGCGCACTGAGTTGGCCCAACTCAAGGCTCAATATATGCTTATAAACTTTTTAACACTTCAACATGACAAAATACATAATCCTACATATGCATACCAGAATAGTAATTAATAATTGGAGCTTCCGCTGATCACAAAAACAATAGTCTCATATTATAGCACAAAGAGAAAGAATAACAATAGTAGTAGTGCCTGTGCTCTAAGTGCTTACTCTTTATATTAGAATCTACAACTTCGCACATTAAACACATAGAGAGATTTGGTCTGTTTATGCAAACCAATTAAAAATAAAAATAACAGTTGGTTAGAGCCATGTATTATACTTAGTCTTAGCTCAAACTAACTCTTTCATTTTTGTCTCAAATGGATATGATCTATTGCATATTTCAATGGGTCTCGAGAGTTGAACTTGGCGTTTAGAGCAATTTTATCTCCCATAATTCCATGGACTATTAAAGACTAATATATTGGCCATGGTGGTAGTCACAACTGTGGTTGTAGCTACTCGAAATAGTTGTTGCCTATAGGGATGCTAGGTAACTTTGGCCATCACTAAAAAACATACATTGTATGATATCATCAACCTAGTGCAAAGGTTTTTCACATGGTATGGTGACCAAACTATTATCTCAAAATCCCCAGAGATCAACCAATGAATCCCTCTTATCCATTTCAAATTGCAACCTCTAGCATTACAACATGCACCTAGCTGACATATAATTATACCCATGAGCATATCCACCTGGTATGTGAATGCATCTACTTGACATACAATTGTGTCCAAAATCGACCTATGGATTTGGTCAAATGATAGTGTGTAAAAAACTTACAAACTTTACCCTGTCAACATATAACCAAGGCATATAAAGCCATATATGATCTTGTAGTCAAGCACTTATAATTTAAATAAGTAGCTTGAACCTTTGCTTATTGCAATCCACACACACACACATATATATGAACCATAATACAAACAAACTATATCTCATTCAACCAAAGACACCTATGTATATATTTCAATCAACCTAGTTATTTAATTTGAAACAAATGAGACAAGACACTAAAACAATAAACACACATATACCTACATTAGTAAATGTAAAAATGGAAAAATTAGACATTGGTGTTGGGAGCTAGATCCCCCAAGGGAAGTTTTGGGGCTAAAAGCCCATGTTTAAGTTAATTTTTGTAATATAATTGTAAAGACTTTGGATTTTGTGGTCATAGGGCACAAAGGTATTATGGGTCAAAAAGGGTAGTCCACCCTTAGTTTTTTAAAGTAAAGTCGACTATTAAAGATTTGCCTCATGAGCTCCAGTATTGCAGCAATGATGTTGCAACTCCTAGGACTCCCTTCTTTACTTTTATCAAACCGGTTGTTCGTAACAAACTTGGAAGCGATAGTGTTATATGCACAAGTACTAGCTCTTGTCGCAGGCTGACACTTGATTCGCTGGCACAAGTCCACTAGGAGCTTAAGCCAACTCCTATGAGCTTTTAGAAGAAGCTCTTAACTATGATGGACAAAAAATAACTCAAAGGAGGCTAGTCTACTTACAAAAAGAAGCTGAAAGCTGAAAGGAAATGCAAACCCTAGCAAACCCTAATTTTATCGACTAACCGTACTGGTGCAAGAAAAGAGACGAAAGCTGCAGAAATGGATGCCATTGATTCTTGGAAAGTTAAAATGCAGGTGACTAAGCTACTTCTGAAGGGGAATATGGAAAAACATCTTTTTGTATTTTTGAGTAATTTTGTAGAATTATTATGCATGTGCTTTAACTATTTTTTACTGTGCAGAGGTTTATTGGCGAAAGGAAATGGAGTGGGCGCTTGCAGGACATTGGGAAGGTGAGAAGAGGACCTTAGGGGTCCCTAGAATCCTTCCAAAGAGTTTCATAGTGATCAGATCTCAAAAATCTGCTCACGTGAACTTCTACACGATGTTCTACAGGAAGCTCTATAGGAAGAGCTGAAAGAGGATTTTAGAGGGTTTATGGTGGAAAAATGGTGGGAAAGTGTAAATGGAGGATGGATGAGGATGTGAAGGGGTCTAAGACTTCGTGAATGAAGCTAGGGAGTGATGAAGGTGGTTGGATTTGTTCAAGGATGGAGGGAGTAATGTTGCACAAGAATGTAGAAATTAGGGAAAATTGGAACAGTGGGGCAAATGAAGGGGAAGGAATCTTGGATTAGGGGTTAGAGAAGGTTTTATGATGGAGGAAGGATAGGCAGGGATGTATTACAAGTGCTCTACACACTATTTTCCAAAACCGATCGAACAAAGACTAGAAAAACCAGAGATCTATCTATTTTGACCTAATCTAACCTAAAAACCCGAAACATGATGAACATAAGTTTATAGACAGGAAATCATGCAAGATAACTATGGAAAATAAGAAAGAATAGATCTAAACATGCAAGTACAACTGGTATCAACTTTTCCAACTAAAAATCTAACACTAGCATTTGCATGGAAAGGAAAATACAATGTTTTTGTGGCAGCAAGTATGCCTTGGTCTCAGCTCAAGGTCCCAAGGAGGGAGAGGTGAGATCAAGGATTGATTGATGGCCTTTTTGTAGATATTTTCTGTTACCAAACTATCAAATCAACTTAAAGCATGAAAAGCTATTTTAATCATCAAAAACAACCTAAGTAACAAAGCAAGATCTTAACCTAAATAGAAGAAATTATTCTATGAATGCAAGGGAAACACATAAAAGTACAAAAAGGAGGTATTGGCACTTGGTTTGGGCCCAACCCCAAGAGCTATAGCCTCCTAAGAAATCTCAGAGCTGGTGCAAAGTGAAATTTATCTCCATTACTCAAAAAATAATCATGTGTTTACAGCAAGAGCTCGAAAATGAGTTGAAATGTAGAGGTGCACTAAAGTGCGAAAAACAACTGTTCAATAGCTAAACTACCAAGGCTTGAAGCCTTCCTACTTATGCACCATGAGGACTCCCAACAACCCTCCTTAACTTTAGGAGCTTGGCTGCTCAAAACTGTAGTTAATCAGCCACTTCACAAAATCTGCTTGGCTGCCCCTTGAAATCATCTTTAGTGGGCTATTGAACTCCGAGTTGATGGTGGAAAACTCAAGGAAGGGGTCATTTAGTGTAGGAGACACCCTTCCTACAAATCCTCAGCCTTTTTCCTTCATATTTGGCTGTCAACTTGATCATAAATGCTTGACCTTGGTCCAAAAGATGTCCAAAAATCTACAATAAGCACGTATTAGACTTTGTGGTCAAGTGACTATTATCATTCATTTAATTAACATAAATATATTCAAAAGCATGCATAAAACTATGAAGAATGGTGGATTAATCGAGAATAATAGGCAAAATGAGCCCAATAAGTTACCCATTTTTGGGGCTCATCATCACCCCCCTACTAAATGTGTTGCTCATCCTCTGAGCAACTAATCCATCTCATCATATTTGATTGCTTTGACTGCCTCTCTGACATCCCAGGCTTCTGAGGTGATGTCCTCTTCTCGGTCATGAAATCCTACTTTTCTCTCTACTTCCTCCCATTGTCTATGTTCTTCTTCTTCTCTGACCCCTTCCAGCAGTCCCAAAGCAATGGAGGACTGAACTTTAGGCCAATCCAGTCGGCCTTCAGATTTTTCATTGACGGTTTCTAAAGTGGTACTCTGGCCAAAGCCTCCCGCATCCTTGTTGGGGAGTGGTACTCTCTTATTTTCAGACTATGGACAATGTGTTCCATCTCCTTATGCAAGCATGAATGCAGTTATCACCCAACAGTCTTTCCATGTCCTCAAAGTGAGCAATGGCTTGAGCTTGACTTTCAATGTAGTCTGGGAGAACTTGAGGGTTGTTGGCCAAGTGCTGATGGGCATACACTAAAGCTGAGGGATCTTTTGGTTCTGCTCTGATCATGAGTGGCTCACTTAGCTCTTTGTCCATAACTTTCTGAATTACTGCTACCCTTTTTTCCTCATGGTTTAACCAGGAGGCCATGGCCATGAGTTGCACATCTCGCAATGCAACATTGGGGTCCCATAGATTCATGTTTGGAAGTTCCAAGTTGTGTAAATAGAATTCTGCTAACTTGGCCTTACCTTCAGCTGAGCTACTGTCACACAAATACATGAACTGATTGTAATTTTGGAATGGAATGGTGCCCCTTTGGGCCAGTGTGTTAATTTAAAATTGCAACCATTGATCTTTAAGATATAATGCATATGACTTAGTAGGTTGGCTACATTGTAAGGCCTTTACTGCCCAGCTGGCCATGCAGGCCATTTTGGCTTCTTTCTCTTGCACCTGTTGTTTTAAAGCCTGTATTTCTTCTGCTTCTTGTGACTCCTTTTCCTATAGCAGTTTTTTCAGCATCTCAACATAAGCTTGCAGCTTTTCCTCTCTCTAATATTCCTCAATTGTTTCCTTGTTTGCTGAAGGTCCTTCTTGTTGGTGATACTCTCCCACAATGGACGACCTATCTTCCTTATGACCTTCCTATAGCTGCAACTGCTTTCTCAACAGCTCATTCTCTTCTTGTAATTTGGCTCTTTGACTAATTTCCATGTGCCTCACCATGGCCAACTCTTTTCTTGATTCTTTTAGCTATTCTTCCAGGTGGTCTATGTCTGCAACACCCTTGGATTTGGCAATCCTCATCCAAGTGTGATTCCTAACCCATTCTTGTTCCGATGCAAAGAAAAGTGGTACAAAAAACTTATGTGGGATGATCTTCCCACCTTCTAACAGGTTGTAATATGAACCCAAGCTAGGCTGAGGTCTTAGTTCCAGTATCTCCTCGGTCTTTTCTTCTCCCTATGATTGTTTGGCTCCCTTCTCCTCCAATTTCTCAGTCTCTTTTAACTTGGCTAGAGTTTCCCGTAGAGATGTTTCAGCTTCTTATAGAGTTTTCCTTGAGTCCATCATCTTAATTCTCTCTCTCCAGGTGGAGGTCTTTAGGCTTCCTCTTTCATAGGTGATAGATATCTTTGAAGGAGACTCTTCTTTTGGTTTAGTGGTTGTGTCCTCAATGACAATTGGTTCCTTTGATTGTGGCTGGGGCTTGCCCACTTTGATCCTTGTGCTTTTGTTGGTTTTAAAGTACATGGAGGTTTGTCTCTTTCTCTTTCATTTTCGTTTTGTAGGTGTGCTTAATGCAACAAGCACAATTGTTGCCTCTCTTCCCAATCTCTTAGGGGATTTCTCTTCCCGCTGTTCTTTTTCTTCGCTTCCTGTAGAAATCTCTGTGTCCACTGTTTCTGTCTGTATGACTAATATCTCTAGGCATGCCTTTCCCTTTTCCTTCTGGGTGCCTACTTTGGTTGTGGCAGCCTTCATTTGGGCTTTCTCGACCTTTTCCTTTCTACTTTGTATCCTCTTTTCCCTTACTGTTTTTGCTGTTGTTTCTTCCTCTGTTTTAGGCTCAGTAGTCTTGCCGAATTCTTTCTTTTCTTTCTGTTCTTCCTCTTTTTTTCCCTCTGCTTGAATGTCCTGTGCTCCCTTATCATTGTTATTCTCAATTTCTTCAGTTTTATCCCCTTCCTCACTGCTGGATGGGGTGATTTTTTCAGCCAAAGTTCTAATGTTTTCATCCCTGGACATGTTTCTGAAGATTTCCAAAGATATGGGGACAGTATAGGTGTGTAAAGCATATTTCACCAACAATTTGATGAGCCCATGGTGGACCAACTGATCTGGGATCCCTTCATTTAGCTTTGTACCACATTTAATGAAGGACTGAAGAAGGAAATATGGGATGCTCAGTTTCTTGGCTGGAGGCAAGTCAATCCCATGCCTTAATTCATGTAACAACCTAAAATGATATCCATAGATGATGCTAAACCTCCCTTCACATGTGATGTACTTAATAATTTGATAAATAACTTCACTCCAGAGAGGAGGCAAGCTTGTCCTTCTAACTCCGTTTTTATCTTCTACAGGATGCTCCTGGGCACAAAAAATGTTTTCTTAGCAACTTGGCCCAATGATCTCTCTTCCTTGATCCAAGGGAGCCCCAATGGTAGACCAGTAATTCTACTGATGAGCTGAGGGGTAAGCTCAAGGGTCAAACCCCTAAAACTAACTATGGCATGTATCTTTGAATGTGGTCTCAGGGACATTAAAAACTCTTCAGTTATCTCTTCATCATAACCCTGGATTTTGTCAAAGAAGGATATCCAATTTTCTCGGGTGAAAAGGTCCACCACCTCAGCGTGCTCGTGCAACTTGCTAGAGTCCGAGGGTTCTTTCCTTATGAATCCTCTTGGCATGGTGTTGAGTGCTCCTTTTATGTTTTAACCAGAAGAGAAAATGCTCAGGAAAACAAACAGTCAATCACTAGAACAGAGAATAGTTGAATTCCTTTCTTCTAAACTCAAGAAGGAATTTCTCATGTGTTCCTTACAATATTAAATAGCAATAATTCCCTTGTTTTAAGACTGTTGTCACCTAGAATTTGACTTTCTATTTATGAAAAGAAGAATTTTGTTTTTATAGAACAAAACATAAGGACACAAGTTCTCTTCTCAGCACATAGATAGATATGTAAATTCAGTTTTTTTCACACACACAGGTTGGCCTCTACTGCTACATGTATCTTCCTTACAAGAGAATTTAAAAATGATGAGGAGATTTCAAAATGTAGAGGAAGAATTGGGTAAAATCGGTGAAATATGAAAGCAAACTTTCACCTTTTTTTCTCAACGCTCAGGCAGACTTTTACTCTCGTTTTTTAAATTGATGTCATTCAATTCACCACCTTGCACAAAAAAATCATTCACAAAGAAGTTTTCTCCAGCCTACCTCGTTTGGAGCTTGAAATTCAATGAAAATTTTCCTTCTGCAAATCTGTTCTCTTCCTTTCCTGTAGTAGGCTACTAGTTCCTGTAGAATGAAACTATGCTTCCGATAGAACTCAATAGGCAGGAGATTTTCAAAAACAGGCAAAAAAAATGGTAGAGGACAATTGGTTAACTGCTCTAGAAGCGGTGGATACGTACTCCAGTCGAGAATGGCATGAGTGCAAAATGAACAAAGGGTGGTGCATGTTTCGACTGAGCGTCTTTTAATTGCGGCGTGATTCATGGTGAGGGGATGAGGTGGCCGGACCAAACATTGATCCGACGTCATAGCCATAATGTTTCTGCATTTTTCTGACTACCATCACCTCCTTTCTTCCATTATCCGCCACCACCACTACCAGTCCCGACGATTTCTCCCTGAATTGACACTCCACACGTGTTGGCTGCACATCTAATCAACAATTTTGAATGTAACGGGGCTCATTTGGATTCCACGAGGATATGTAACTAGCTGAGGATGGTCATTTGACTGGCCACCGATTCCACTCAATCTGAACCATTCCCATAGTCATGCAGCTTTAAAATATGATTTATGCAATTGAAGTATGAGTTTAGGCACTTACCTGCATGGTTGCGGCCATGTTATGCAGATTTCGGGTTTTGGAACCCATTCCTTCATTTGTTGTTGCTGCATGCACATTGCATGCTTGGCCTTGGTTGTTTTTTATGTTTATATGTTCAAGTAGAGCTCCATGCATGTCTCTTCTACCATACTTTGTTATTCCTGTCTCTGGAGTATGTCTTTTGGAGGGATCAGCTGCTATAGGATTCCTGTAGGATGTCTTGTAGCTGCTTCTCCTCCTCGAATGCAAGCTAGAATGAGCAGGGTTATACTGCTGACGATGGTCTCGGCTAATGAGGAGTATGGATGGAGGGTAATAGGTATGGTGAGTGAAAAACGGCTGCTTGATTTGTCAATAAAAAGTATTTACTGGCAATATGAAGAAAACAGGTTTTCTATGTGTGACTGTGGAGGAACAGAAAAAAATAAAAATGAGTGCAATGGAGGTGTACAGAGATGGAAAAAGGGTGACATATGGCGATGGATGGAAACATGGATGTTTACAAGCCTCATAGATAGATTCCCAACCTTTTCCCAACCTTCAGGTCCTCTTCTGAGATCGATTTTGGCTTGTCTATAGGCTCTATAGGATCTTCCTATAGAAGACACAAAACTTCCTATAGAAGGTGAAATCTTAACCCGAATGGGACCAACTCTTAGGAAAGGGTAGTGGTCATGGAGGAACGGATTGTGAGTGATGCAACCTGGTGTTGACCTCTATCTTTGTCATGTACAATCCTTCTAACCTGCAATGTCCTTTCTGCAAATAATTTTTCAACATAAATTAGGTTTATTTTTTATTTTTTTAGTCTAAGATAGCTGGGGCACCTCCAGGAGGTTTTCACCCTCACTGTCTACCCTAGGTGCCTCCAAGAGGTTTTCACCCAAGGATATTTTATTCGTTTTCTTTTTTCTAATTTTTTTTTTGTGTTCAAGGTGTGGGTGGAGTGGAGATAAGGGCCTGCTCCACTACAAACACTGATTTATCTAGAGTTTCAATGAAATCCTACTTAGAAAGGGGCTTCCTGTAGATTTTCAATCGATGCCCATTGACGAGCATGGGGATGACTTATTCATCAATGGTCCTAATAAGGACTGAACCATTGTCGTTGCATTTCTCCACTGTATATGGTCCCAGCCATCTTGTCCTCAACTTACCTTTGAAATCCTTGTATCTTGAATCATATAACAACGCCCAATCTCCTAGCTGAAATTGCTTTTCTTTAAGGTGCCGGTCATTCCATATCTTCCTTTGAAGTTGGACCACCTCTGAGTGGAGAAGGGCCTGCATTCTCTGTTCATCTAGTCCATTCAGCTAAAGTAATCTTTCCTATTGTGCATAGTTGAGATCTAGGTCTAGCTGAGCTACCAACCTCAATGTGTTATATTCAAATTCTATGGATAGAAAATCTTTCTTCTCGTAAACCAAATCATAAGGTGTGAAACCTGTTGTACTTTTCCAAGTAGTCTTATAGGCCCAGGTGGCCTCAACCAAGCAATCTGCAAAATATTTTCTGCTGCTGATCACCACTTTAGTCAAAATCTCTTCCAAAGCTCGGTTAGTGACTTCCACCTGTCCATTTTCTTGTGGATGATAAGGGGTGGAAGTTTGGTGCTTAATCCTATGATGAGCAAGCAGGTCTTCAATCAAGTTAGAGGTAAACTGACTTCCTTAATCTATGACTAACTCTCTTGGGTAGCCAAACTTGTAGAAGATATTTTCCCTCAAAAACTCAGCCACTTTTTCTTTTTTTGTTGCCTTGATTGCCTTGGTTTCTGCCCACTTTGTCAGGTAGTCCATGCACATAATGATGTAAGACTTTTGTTTTGAAGGAGGGTTGATAGGACCCACAAAGTCCATGCCCCACTTCTCAAATGGCTCGAAAGTCACTTGAGTTTGGAGGGGCATTTCATCCCTTGGAGTCAGTTTCCCCATCCTTTGACATCGGTCACATTGGCTGATGTATCTCCCGACATCTTGATGAAGAGTGGGCCAATAGTAGCCTACCCGTAGAATTTTGAAAGAGGTTCTTTTTTCTACAAAGTGGCCTCCACAGGGCCCATCATGACAGGTTAGGATGATGTCAAAAACTTCCTCCTCCTTGACACAACACCTCAAAATCTGATCTGGGCCAAGTTTAAACAGGTTGCCCCCAATCCAAGTGAATGGGGCGCTTTTCCTCATGATCTTGTTCTTCTCTTTTGAGGATAGGTGTGGCAGGAATTGTGCTGAAACCAAGTAATTTTCTATATCAGAAAACCATGGAGAGAGTATTGAAATAGAAAACAGGTGTTCATCTAGCATTTGATCATCCAACATCCCTTCTTCACCTACAGACAAATCTAGTCTAGACAGAAAATCAACAACAACATTTTCCTTACCTGGCTTATCAACAATGGTCAAATCAAATTGCTGCAATAAAAGTAACCATATAGTGATACGAGAATTTACATTAGGTTTATTCCTCAAATACCTAATTGCAGCATGATCAATGTGTATGAATGTTTGATATCGAGTGATGTAGTGTTTGAACTTGTTTAGGGAATGGAATATAGCTAGGAGCTCTTTCTTGGTTACGGTATAGTTTAACTCTACCTTGGATAGGTTTTTACTGACAAAATATATGGCATATGGTAGCTTCTCTTCAACTTTTCCTAAGGATGCTCCTATGGCTTTGTTTGAGGCATCTGTGTGAATGTGGAAAGGTAGGGCCCAATTTGGACCTCTCAAGATTGGGGCAGTTACTAGCTTACCTTTCAATGCATCCAGAGCCTCTTGATAGTTGTCGATCCATATAAACTCAACATCTTTCCCCAAAAGACCAAAAAATGTAGAGGCTAGCTTACTGAAATCTTCAATGAATCTTCTATAATATCCTACTAAGCCTAGAAAACTCTTAACATCTCTTACCTTTTGAGGAGGTGGAACCTTTTGGATGATAGCAATCTTGTTGGGATCCACCTGTAATCCTTGCTGAGAAATTTTACGACCTAGCATGGTCCCTTCAGTCGTCAGGAATTCACATTTTTCAGGACTGAGGGACAGGTTCATTTCAATACACTTGGTTAAAACTTTTCCTAGGTTAGTCAATGCTTCTTGGAAGTTGGACCCATAAGGAGTAAAGTCATCCATATAGATTTCCATCGAATCATGAACCAACTCAACAAATATGCTCAATACTGCTCTCTAGAAAGTGGTAGGAGCATTGCATAACCCAAAGAGAAGGACCCAGTAGGAAAAGGTACCCCATGGACAAGTGAAAGTGGTCATCTTGGTCTTCCGAGCTGATTTGGATCTAATTATACCCGCTAAACCCATCTAAGAAGGAAAAGAACTTCTTCCTTGCCAGTGCATCTAACACTTGATCTATGAAAGGAAAAGGGAAATGGTCCTTCTTGGTGCCTTTGTTAAGTTCTCGACAATCGACACAGGTTCTCCACTTCCCATTTTTCTTGGGCACAAGCACCAGAGGAGAAACCCACTCACTGTCAGAGATGGGGTAGACGAATCCCGCATCCAACAACTTTTGCAGTTCTTCTTTGACAACGTCCTTAAGGGCTAGATTCATTCTCCTCTGAGGCTGCCTGACTGGTTTACAATCCTCTTTAATGTAAATGTGATGGGTATATATTGAAGGGTGGACTCCTTTCATCTCCTTATAGCTCCAAGCAAAAGCATCCAAATGGCGGTTCAATAAGCTACATAGTTCCTTCTCCCGAGAGGGAGATAGGGATGAGTTGATATTCAAGGTTCTTTCAGGGCTAAATTCCACATTCTTAACTCGGGGAGAGGTCAGATCAACCACACAGAGATCCACTAATGCACTAGCTTGGGTGTCTTCTACCAACTCTTCTAACGGCAGCACATTGGGAGGTGGATTCTAAACCAAATTCTCAATAAGCTCATCCTTAGTTTGAGGACCTCCCCTGGTGGGTTCCACTATGCACAATGGTCTAGAGTAGACTTCATCCTCATCTTCCTCCTCCAACTAGATAGGTAAGTCATTTTCTAGCAGAGGTTGGGCAGGAGGATATAGGACTAGCTGTTTGGACATAGGCCCATTCTTGATGGTCATGCTCCCAGCTTGACAACTGATGTAAGCATCTACAGTAGCTAACCAAGGCCTTCCCAAAATGAGGGGGTATCCAGTGAGTTTTTCCTTCGACTGAAGGACCAAGAAGTCCACAAGGTACTCCCAAGAATCAACGAAGACCATGACATCTTCGAAAATCCCTTCGAGGGTCATGGTGGAGCGGTCTGCTAATTGCAGTACTGTCGAGATCTTTCTTAGGGAACTTCGAAGGTTGAGTTTGAGTATAGTGTCCCTGGTCATCACATTAATGGCATCCCTTAGATCAATTAGGGTGTGGGGGATTATGGTGCCATTGATGTGGACATCAACTACAAGACTCTCAGGGTCCAAATATTTTGGACAGATTACTTGTCCCAACATTAGGTCGGATAGTTGTCCTATGACATTGATAGTTGGGGCATCTCTCTTGTGCCTACCTGGGTGCCTGAAACACTTCTCTTTGATCAATTTGTTGTAGATTGGTACATCTTTTATGGCCCAGAGAAGTGGTATTTTCACACATAACTATTTAAGCTCGCCCAGAAGTTCAGCCTCTTCTAGGTTTGGTTGCATGGTTATAGTTAGTCTCTCAGGAAAGGGTGGAATGGATTTGGGTTCACTTTCCATTTTCTCTTCTTCATCCACCTTAGGATGAGGTTGTTTATCTGGGAGGACCTTCCCAGATCACAAGTTGATCTCCTGAATCTCCATAACATAGGTAGGGCATGTTGTCTCTCCAGTATATACCTACTGGGCCTGTCTATTATTGGGGTTAGAGTTCGGTTGAGTAGGCATCTGGGGTTGTCTTAGAGGAGCAGGAGATAATGTTTATGGTTAAGCAGGTGGTGGAGGAAAAATAGCGGAAGGAGAGTTGTATTGGGGCCTCCACCCCTGTTGAGGTGCATTCCACTGAGGTTGTGGCTGAACATGAAAATGAAACGAATGAGCAATAGGTTGAGTATGGTATTGAGATGGATATGACCAAGGAGGGAGTGTGGACCAAGAAAGATGAGCAAGGGGACCCCAAGAAGGTATGTGAGTGGATTGATTGGGGTTGTAATAAGTTTGGGATGTCCCTTTCATCCCCTTATGGTAAGGTCTGGATCCATGTGGCCTCCTTTGGTTTAGTAAGCAGAGTGGTTCAGTGGCTCCTTCAGCCCCTTGGTACATAGCTTTAAGTCTGGGCAAGGTTGGGCACTAGTCTGTAGGGTGGTTTGCCTCACAAAGAAACATATCTCTACTGTGTGCAATGGACACTCGTTCTGAGGATGCTTATTTGTACATCTAGGACAAAAGATGGCCAAAGCCCTCTCAGCTTTCTCTTTCTTCTGTTGGATTCAGAAAGTATCCAGTTGCATGGAAATGGTCTGTCTCATCTCATTGTTAAGGTCTTCCATCTAATTTGCAAACTCATGTTTGGAGAAGGTGGCACTGGCTGAAAGTTTACTCCCCCTACCTCTTTTCTGAGTTTCCCTAGAATGGTTTCTAAACACAGTCTTTATGTCATCATAAGGTAGCTAGTAGATGTCTCCTACATCCAGCAAATGGAGGGTATCTAGAAGGTCTTTAGGGATTCCACGGAGCAAAACCAACTTCAGAGATTCGGGGTCAAGTGTGCACCTGGCCCTTTTATAACTGAGTTGGAACCTTTCTTCATAGTCTTCTAAAGATTCATCACTTCCCATGGTCATTCGAAAGATTTCTCCATTCATTTCCTTTGACCTACAGTAATCCTAGTATTTGTTGTTAAAGGATTGTTGCATCTAAGCCCAAGTTGTGATACTGTTTCTAGGTAACCCCATGAACTAGTGTAGTGTTGCATCCATGAGGGTAGAGGGAAACAGTTTCAACTTTTACTTGTCTTCTGCATAGTCATAGGTTCGACAAAGGACAACAAACTCAAACAAGAAGGTATCAGGGTCTTCAGTGGTCAATCCATGGAAGTGAGGTAAGACTGAGGGACTTATGTTTTTCATTTTTGTGTCCCAATTGGTCTCTCGAATGGGAAATGCACCTTCTATTCTCTCCTCATATCCTATACCATTTCTGTGTTCAGCCATGGTCTCAAGAGGAGTGTTTTCTTGCTCTTCTTCTGTTAGAGGATCTTCATATATCTTTGGAGGTTCAATGCCACTGAAGAAGAGAGAAGGGTGACTTAGTGATGTGGTGGGGGTGTTGGGTAAGAATTTTTCTAACTTGTCTCTATTCTTACGAGGCATGAAATGAAATATTTTTGGTTGATTTTTGTGTTTTTCTCTGCTTGTACCTACAAAACTGAAATTGATTGAACAACAAATTGCAACTAACTAAAGTAAACTTTGCTAGAATGAAAATTGTAGAATTGAAATGAAAGTAGGAAATGACTAATCTATGTTGTTGAAATGAAATTGCAGAAATGAAATGCTAAGCTACGCTTGCATAATTGAAATTGCGGAATTGAAAGACTAATCTACGCTTGCAGAATTGAAATTGCGGAATTGAAATGCTAATCTATGCTTGCAGAATTGAAATGCTAGTCTAGGAAAGCAGGAAATGTCTAATCTACTTTTGCGAAAATGAAATTGTAGAATGGAAATGAAACAACTACTCTACTCTTACTGAAATAAGCTACTTAGCAGAAGGTTGTAGTAGAAAATAGAAGAAAAGTAGCAATCACAAATACTCTGACGCTTCCCCGGCAACAATGCCAAAAATATGGTGAGCTCCAGTATTGCAGCAATGATGTTGCAACTCCTGGGACTCTCTTCTTTAGTTTTATCAAACCGATTGTTTGTAACAAACTTGGAAGCGATAGTGCTATATGCACAAGTACTAGCTCTTGTTGCAGGCTATCACTTGATCAGCTGGCACAAGTCTGCTAGGAGCTTAAGCCAACTTCTATGAGCTCTTAGAAGAAGCTTTTAACTGTGATGGATGAAAGCTAACTCAAAAGAGGCTAGTCTACTTGCAGAAAGAAGCTGAAAGCTAAAAGGAAATGAAAACCCTACCAAACCCTATTTTTACCAATTAACCCTACTGGTGCAAGAAAGGAGATGAGAGATACAGAAATGGATGCCATTGATTCTTGGAGAAAAGACATCCTTTTGTATTTTTGAGTAATTTTGCAGAATTATTATGCATGTGCTTTAACTATTTTTGACTGTGTAGAGGTTTATTGGCAAAAGGAAATGAAGTGGGCACTTGCGGGAGGTAGGAAAGGTTAGAAGAGGACCTAAGGGGTCCCTAGCATCCTTCCAAAGAGTTTCACAGTGATCAGATCTCAAAAAACTACTCATGTGAACTTCTACAGGAAGTCTACAGGGGTTCTACAGGAAGTTCTACAGGAAGAGCCGAAAGAGGATTTTAGAGGGTTGATGGTGGAAAAACGGTGGGAAAGTGGAAATGGAGGATGGATGAGGATGTAAAGGGGTCTAAGACCTGGTAAATGAATCTAGGGAGTGATGAAGGTGGTTGGATTTGTTCAAGGATGGAGGGAGCAATGTTGCACAAGAATGTAGAAATTAGGGAAAATTGGAACAGTGGGGCAAATGAAGGGAAGGAATCTTGGATTAGGGGTTGGATCAGGTTTTATGATGGAGGAAGGATAGGCAGGGATGTATTATAGGTTCTCTACACACTATTTTCCAAAACTGATTGAACAAAGACTAGAGAAACTAGAGATCTATCTATTTTGACCTAATCTGACCTAAAAACCCAAAACATGATGAACATAAGTTTATAGACAGGGAATCATGTAAGATAACTATGGAAACTAAGAAAGAATAGATCTAAACATGCAAGTATAACTGGTATCAACTTTTCCAACTAAAAATCTAACACTAGCAATTGCATGGAAAGGCGAAAACAGTGTTTTTCTGGCAGCAAGTATGCCTTGGTCTCAGCTCATGGTCCCAAGGAGGGAGAGGTGAGATAAAGGATTGCTTGATGGAATTTTTGCAGATATTTTCTGTTACCAAACTATCAAATCAACCTAAATCATGAAAAGATATTTTAATCATAAAAAACAACCTAAGTAACAAAGCAAGATTTTAACCTAAATAGTAGAAATTATTCTATGAATGCAAGGAAAACGCATAAACGTACACAAAGGAGGTACTTTCACTTGGGTTGGGCCCAACCCCAAGAGCTACAACCTCCTGAGAAAGCTCAGAGTAGGTGCAAAGTGAAATTTATCTCCATTACTCAAAAAATAATCATGTCACAAAACTATTTATAGCAAGAGCTTGAAAATGAGCTGAAATGCAGAGCTGCACTAAAGTGCAAAAAACAACTATTCAATAGCTAAACTATCAAGGCTTGAAGCCTTCCTACTTATGCACCATGAGGACTCCCAACATCCCTCCTTAACTTTAGGATATTGCATGCTCAAAACTGCAGTTAGTCAGCCACGTCACAAAATCTACTCGACTGCCCCTTGAAATCATCTTTAGTGGGCTGTTGAACTCCGAGCTGCTGGTGGAAAACTCAAGGAAGGGGTCATTAGTGTAGGAGACACCCTTCCTGCAAATCCTCAGCCTTGTTCCTTCATATTTGGCTGTCAGTTTGCTCAGAAATGCTTGACCTTGGTCCAAAAGATGTCCAAAAATATGCAATAAGCGCGTATTAGACTTTGTGGTCAAGTGACTATTCTCATTCATTCAATTAACATAAATATATTCAAAAGCATGCATAAAACTATGAATAATGGTCGATTAATCGAGAATAATAGGTAAAATGAGCCCAATAAGTTACCTATTTTTGGGGCTCATCACTGCCCATGGTCCGTGGACCATGGGATTGTATAGAAAGAGCTAAGCTCTAAGTAGTTTAAGGATATAGACAATGGAAACTCATGTAATAGAGTGATAGCTCTGAAGAAGAATTCTAACTCTTGGGTTGTAGCACAGGTATAGGCTCTGTAGCTGAGTGTGTAGAGGCCAAAGGTAGAAGTCCACAGCTGAGTGCACCGACCCCTGCAGCTATGTGCGCAGGGTGGACAAACTATGTAAGCACTTTGAAGATATTAATAAAGAGAGATATTATGAAATTTCTTTGTCTTTGTTTTGTTGATACATCTAGATATTTTATGTATGAATTTCCTTTATTGTACTTATATGATGCGTGAAAGACTGCAATTACATTAATTAATTGGACACATTTACGAATATTTGGTTACGCGTTGTTAACTATAATTGTTTGATAAGATAATCAAGTCACTTAGATTAATTGGGGAACTTGTATGACATGCTACTCTAGGAGTGTGAAAGTACTTGAGCAGTAGGCTAAGGTTGTGCGAAGGTCAATCATATACTTTCTTGAAGGTATTGAAGGTTAGAATAGAGGGTTTGTCTTGCAAGCCCTAGAGCAAAGAGACCTACATGAAGGAAGGGATAAAATGAATCAAACGACATCACAACCATGTCAAGGTGCAAAAACTTGGTTCCAGCATCCCCCCATACTGCTTCGGGTGAGAATTTAGTCTGTGCTCCATGGGCTGATACCGAAAGGGCCAATAGTGTAGGGATTTGTTTTGCTAATTAAGGGTGAGCTTGGGTTAGGCCCCCACAAGCCATCAAATGGTTTCGTTGCCAAGACTGGAATCTGCATAAGAGATGTGCAATGTCGTATCACTGGAATCTAACTAAGAAGGAGATCGGGGACTGGTTGGATAAGAAGATCCATGAATTCACGACGCAGGAGAAATAAAACTTGCGACTGACAAAGGAACAATGGTTGGATAGATACCTATATACAGAGATCCACGTGATCTTTTTTTGTTCCTTCTTTATTGAGCTATACGAGTGGATCACGAAGCTAGTAGATAGCCAAGGAAGGTGGAAAATTGATAGTCCTATTGTGTGGACTCCGGAGCTAGTGCGAAGGTTGGAAACATTGGAGGATAAGATCACCCATGCTATCAATCATTGGCTTGATTATGTCATAGGAGGATTTGTGACTTAATTCGTGGTCAACACCTTAATCAGCTACAGTGAGGCGGAGAGATGCTTTTTCAAAGGACCGCAATATAAGTACATAAAATCTTTGAATACCTGGATTAAAATGCTATTGTGAGAAAAATGGGTTATGCAGCTACCTTGATGTTCGAGACTATGTGAAGTGGAAAAGCTTACAAGAACGAATGAAAAGGGTCTGAAGTATAGTCCATTGATTTCTCATCCGTGAGGTGACAAGGAAGAAATAGCGAAGGTTTATCCACGAAGTGTTATTCAGTTAATAAGACAAGGATTCCTGCGAATACCACCTCTGACCACACCACCTCCAACTTCACCACCATCACCTCCAACTTCACTCGTGCCACCTCCACCTCCACTGCAGTTCAGTATGGAAAATATAGTGAAGCTGCCTTTGTTCAAAGGCTTGGGAAATGAGGACCCGGACCAATTCTGGTTCGATGTAAGGGTTGTATGGGAAGCTCATGGTGTTACAAATGATAATATAAATAAGGCAACACTAGTTAGTGCTCTATAAGATCGTGTGCTAACCTGGTATATTAGGTACTCTAATCATAACCAGAATGCTCAAGTGGCAGATGTCCAAGCAACACTGAATAGAGAATTCAGTAGGCTTAAATCTGAGGTGCAGTCGACTGTGGGATTCAAAGAAATCACAATACAACCAAGTGAGAGGCCTTGGGAACTAGATCATAGGTTGAAGTGTACAATCCACGAAGCCAACATGACTTTCACAGATGGAAAACATCATGAGCGGTTTGTGGCTTTGCTACTACCACACTTAAGGAGTGCATTGTCGTAGCAGAAGATAACAACTCAAGTAGAGGCCTTAGAGATTGCAATGAGGCTACATGAAACCCCTGATGCAAGATCAAAATCTAGGATTTCAACAGATCCATGCGCAACTGAAGAATCTGTGCCTTGAGATGCAAAGTCTAAAGTAGGACAGGACAGTTTGACCAAAGGTGCATGAGGAGGTATGCTGCTTGAAATGCAAGAGTCAGGGTCATGACAAAGACCATTGTCTAGTCTTTGCAAACTATATTGCAGGAGGAGGACTGATGCCTTTAAGGCCACAAGCTTAAGCATGACCTAGCATGAGTCTTGCATTATGGTGTGCTATCTGTCAGGTAGCTGGAAAACATGTTCACTTGCTACAGAAGTTTGTACAGGCACCATAACAGCTATTCTGCAACTTTTGTAGGTTGGTAGGGAATGATGAGTGTACTTGCAAGAGCTATGAACTGATGATGGATAGAACTCTTGCCTATAGGGTTCAGGCTGAAACATAGCCCCTTGACCAGAGCGTAAGGATGGCACGAACAAGATTTCAGGGGCGCGGACGAGGCCGAGGCGTAGGAGGACCTGGCAGAGGTCGAGGACAATTGATTTGCTACAATTGCAGAGGACCAAGACATTATGCCCGCGATTGCACTAATCCAATGCGTCCGTCATGCAAGTATTACATGCTATTTGATAATGAAACAGAAGACTGTCCTACGCTGATAGCTAGAATACGTGACAAAGGGGTGCTATCACCTCCACCAACTCTGAACCTATAGATGATGAGGTATGACCCGCGCGAAAAGGATCCAAATGTAAATATATTGCTTAGAAGTGGAATCACGACAGGAGATGACAAGGGGAAACAACCAAAAGACAGTACATGGGTTCGCAAAGCTCCAGTGAAGGAGGCTGAGTTCGATTTGGAGCATGGACGTGAAACCTTCGTGGAAGCTAAGAAGAGCTTCGCTGAGGCCTCCAACTTAGAAGGAAAGGATAAGACTAAGAAAGAGATGGACCCCTCTATGCTCACAACTTTCCTGGAGACCTGTATGAAGTTACTGCATGATAGTAAGGCTGTGAAAGGGTTACAAGAACTCATTAATAGATGTGTTGGAACCACGCCAGGTGAACTATGCATAATATGTAAGATTGGCAAGCATAAAACAAGGACGGGGTGGGAGATGAGACTGACTGCACAGATGGGAGAGTATGAGATGGATCAATTTATTTTGGACCTGGGGTTAGACGCAAATGTCCTACCAAAGTAGACTTGGGAGCGAAGGGGAGACCTATGCTGCATGGTCTTTGATTCAGCTAAGGATGAATTGGTAGAATATCATCCCCATGGGGCAGTTGCAGGGGGTGACCATGGATATTGAGGGAGCGAGTGCGCTGATTGAATTTGAAGTAATAGAGATAGTGGATGACAGGAATCCCTATCCTACGCTCCTGGGAATTGACTGGGCTACTGATATGAATGGGGTAATCAATCTAAAGAACTAGAATATGATCTTTGAGAAGAAATCACTGCGTGTAATAATACCCCTAGATCCAGCTGAAGGATCATGCTATACAAAACCAGTTTGCGATTATGAAAGTAATGACGATCTGGAATGTATCTATAAGATAACAGCATGAGAACAAGATTGGGTGAATCCCACCGTGGATGGACAGATTACTTGGGATCGCGAGAGTTCTTGCACTTCAAACTCCGATGAAGAAATAGAATGCTAGTAGAATGGGTTACATGAAGTAACTATGTTGAATTGCAAGATTATGACCTGATCGTTGCACTGTGTGTCATCAGAAGTAAGAAACTTGCCTACTTATGATGGTCTGAATGAGGTAGATATCTTTTTGGATGCATTTGAAAGGGAGGTACCAGAAAGGCAACGCTTCCAGGCGTTAGAATGGGCACTGCATGGTGTGGCCGCAAGATGGTGGGGTATGCATAAGGGAAGCTTTGATTATTGGCATTGTTATGGTCCTATAATAATAGGATTCCTAATTTTGAATTGGCTATGGTTAGTCTTGTAATATTTTACATACTTTTGCTTTCTACAAAATGTTTTCCCCTATTAAAAATAAAAAAATGTGAGGAGGGTGAGTCCTAAAAGAATAATTAAAGGACTAAAAGAAAGAAAAAGATCAAAAAAGTATAATATATGAACCCCACAAAAAGAGATAATAATATATCATGAAAGTGTGCAAATTCAAATGCCACTACTTTTTACTTTACTTTCCAAAATAATATTGTGTGTAGCTTGTAAAAAATGCCACAATCCATGATGGTCAAAGTAGTTTAAACTTGATTCATTCATGCTTTAAATTTCATGTTGATAGATAGAGAATAAAGATCTAGCCAAAATATTTAATCTTGGGAGATCAGTAGTTAGGTAAAGAATAATAATGAGCTCATCAATTTAATCTGGGCCATTGGAAATTATAAGGTTAGAATTAGATAGTTTGCTTATCAAAGAAAAAGAAATGAAGGGTCAGCAAGCTCAAAATCACCTTCATCATGCTTAATCCTATGTTTCATGTGAAAGAGGAATTTCAAAGAGAAAGGAAATTTACTAAAGCTTATTTACTAATTTCCCCTCATTTCACTAGACCCCCACATACTTAGTTTATTTATTTCCCCTCATTATCCCTTCATTACTTTTCATCCCATAATGTTTTCCATTTTCTTGGTTCCAAAGCACCCCTCCCTCTTCATTTCCCCTTGCAAAAACCCTTTCCTTAATTTTGACATTTTTCCCTTGGTTTCACACATTTCCCTAGACATTACCCTTTAAAAATCATTCCCCCTTCCGAAAATCCCTTTCCCTAGTGTGAAACCCATTCCCATCACAAAATAATACATTCCGCCCTTATTAATTTCCCTTAAAACCCCACTAAACCCCTTTATCCTAAGTTATTTCCTATACTCTCACTTTATGTATTTAAAGTCCCCCACATTATAATTTCCTAACAACCTTTTAATTCACCAAACCTTGGTGTATAGTTAAAACCTTCGTTGTATAACCCATGGTCCCCACCCTTTATTAACCCATTGCTTGTATTAAAATCTCGTGATTACTTTTTAATTAATTACATTTCATTGTAATTAAAACCCGACCCCACTCCCTAGCTTCATCTGCGCAACTTCGTTGTGCGATAGCCCTTTGATCTCCCACCTCCATATCCAATGATGCATATCTATATCATGTAGTTTCATCATTCAACAGTTAAAAGTTCAAAGCACACGAGATTCATGGTTTTGGGAGAGCACTGTTTTGCTACGTGGCGGCACCAAGTTATATCATGTGCTCGTGAAAAATATCGTTGTCCACCCAAAAGCAGTATTATATGGCCTAAAACCACCTCCCCACGTAAAACAAAAATACCCACTGTTCATTTACCAAATCTCATTCCAAAATGTAACTGTTGTTGGTTAAAAGGCCGAAAAAGCCCCTTTCTCTCTTTTCACTCATTTTCACTAAAAACCTTCGTTAACCAATTCTGACACATTGAACCTTTGCGCAACCATTTTAACCATATTTTGTAACCAGAAGACATTGTAGACACCAAATTGAAGCAGCAAATAGACAATTGAAGCCTCAGAGCCCTCTGCTACTACTAGAGAACCCTTCCTGCATACCAAATTGTCAATTTCCAGGTATTCGTAAAAGAACATAACGACCCTGTAATTTAAGCTATGCACGATAATTATTAAAAAGTTAATTAATTAAATTAATTAAAAAATCCTTGATAGATTGAAGAAAACCTTACTGTGCATCCAAAAGCCCTGTTCTACAGACTGTAATTACCCTCCCCACTGTTCCAGAGCTTCTAACCTTACTCCTAAAGCCAAAGAAAAGGTAATTTAGTTGAATAAACCAAACTATGGCTTCCCAAAGCTCTTTGGATGTAAGACACTTGTAAACCCCTCACCTGGATATTGACCACCTCCCATTAGCCGATAGAGATTTTCAAATTAAGGATATTGTTTCCCCTAGCCACCTACTAAAACTCCACTGCTGGAGTAAAGATAATTTCCTGAACCAAAATGATGACATTCACCTATGGGAATCAAATTTTCCCAAATACTTGTTCCCACAGGTACACATATTCCCAAAAATCATCCACTTCTTCCAAGCTTTCTATATCCCATGTTAAAGAGCCATAGTCTTCCCTAACCAATAGGTTTTATTTACCATTAATGTAGAGTCAATAAATCAAATGTTGCAGATCTAGCCAAGCCCAAATGAGACCCCACTTTCCATTGAAGCCTTGAACTCTACACAAAGCTAGACCTTCCCAAGAAAGCCCAAATCTTTCATACTTTCATCATAGAAGAGTCGCATACTCCTACAGATAGTCCTCCATATGCTATGACCATTTTCTCTGAGAGAGCCAGACAAATTATAACCATGCTCTCTTGTATTCTAGGATACACCACTGATGAGCATGTGGATGAGGTTATGCTTGCTTTCCTTTCTATTTTTTGCCCAGGCAAGCCTTCAACTGCAGTTTACAACTTTTCTCAGTTCTTGGCAGACAGAATCCATGAATAGTTTATCAGATTGCCAAATGAGAGAGTATTCAAATACTCATCAGTATTTTTTCACATGTTCTTATACTTTTAGCTAGACAAGTTTCCAGTCAGCATCCAAAAGTTAGACACCAAGGGCCATCCAAGATCTGTCATCTTTTGGACACCATTGATCCAAAGATATTCCACTGTTTTTAGTTATAAATAGTTCAATGATTCATTTTTTCATCCAGTTGTAAACATGCTAACCAGTGGCTATCAACCCAAGATCAATGATGAGATTAAGAGAGTTTTACAGTTGGCTAGAAACAGTTGAGTGGGAGACTAGTATCTATGCTAGGACCACACAGAAATCAGGATATATGGATGCCATGTCACTCCCTACAAGCTGACCAAATACCTCCCCATGAGGATATTTGCATTAGAGTATTTCAGACAGATCATAAACTCTGATGAGGTTAATTTTCTGTCATCTAGGAATAAAACTCAGTTTAAGATCAAAAACCAATTAGGCCCTTTTATTTGTAATAATAGGGAAGTTGGACAAGAGGCAGAGAAAATCTTACAGAAAATGAACTTCAAAAGCAGTTCATCTGGTAGTATGACCCTAATGGAGTCATAAAAAAGTTAAGACTCAAGTTCAAATTAAGCCCTTTCATACATGAACCTAGGCCAAATATTGAAAGATATGTCAATCAGTCAGAGTGGTTGGAGAATACTTTAATAGATGTGGAAAAGCATATTGACACTAGTTCCTTTCTGCAGGTTCCAACCCTATAGGAACAAATGAGTATTACTCCCATTCTATAGACTCCATCCATGCAGGACAAAAATGTAAAAAGAACCAGGAAAGAAGGTTCTAGCTCTAGGATAGATACTACATATGGCAGTTTTGAAATCAGTTACAGGAAGAAGCCTAAGATTAATCATGTAACTGAGCAAGAAGACACCATTAAGACAGTTGAAATCACTGATACTGACACAATGGTTGGAAAGACTAAAGGTCCAACAGTTTCAGAGGAAAATCATCAACCTTCTACCTCAAACACTCAAATAATTGAAAAGTAACTTAGTATTGAAGTCTCTTCATCCAGCAAGGCAGTGGATAAAGATAAAGATATAAAAGAGAAGTACAAGGAAATCAAATTGAGGAATGAGGCATTAAGGGCTGAAACATATGCCCAGTACTTCAAACAAGCACTTTCCAATCAGAATAGATTAATGTTAGCATTTCACATTAAGACTGGTAAGATGCAAATGACCTTTATGCAGCCTATAGTCCAGCAGGCCAGATCATCAGCAGACTACAGGAAGATGGAGTTTGAAGTTTTGGCTAGGGATGTTCACCCTATTGACCAAATTGAATTCCATAAGTAGGTAGGTGAAATGATTTACTCAACAATGACTAATAAAGAAATGATGGTGCACAAACTTCAAAGCTCACTAGATAACATCACAGCACAACTTAAGCTAGAAAGGCATCCTCACAGGCCAAGGATAAGAGAATTAAGTCACTAGAAGACTTGGTAATTGAAATTGGTTATAATCCAAGTGACATCAAGGCAGTAGAAAAATTGATAAAGAAGAAAATTTGGGATATTGTTGCTTTGAAGAAACAACTGAAGTTGCCTCCCTCTGAACATCCACAAACCAAGGAGGTCCTAGAGAGCCAAACCCAATAGGAGGAAATGATGGATCTCATTCTTCAACTAAATTCTCAATTGAAAGAAATGGAGAAGGAATTGAATGAGTTAATACAGCTGAAACAAGCTATCCTTGAGACAGCTACTGCCACTGCTATCCCTACAGTCACAAAAATAGTTCCTTCAACTTTGGCAGCTTCATTGGCCCCAATAGCTCCACTAGCTACAACACTTCCAACTTCAACAACAACTACATCAACAACAGGCTCAACAACAACAATATCTCATCCAAGTGATGAAGCAAGTAAACTAGTCAAAGCCATGGAGGACATGTCCATTCAGACCACTGAGAGAAATAGACTTAAAGAACCGATAACAAGTCTAGAGGATGAGAAGAAATTGGCTCAGATTATGCATAAAAATGAAGTACAAAAGTCAAACAGGTTGACTGAGAGGATAAATAATTTAGAAAAGGAATTAACATTGAAGGAGCCACTTGCCCAAGAAAAAGAGCAACTATGGGCCAATATAATTTACTCTTTCAATGATATTTTTCCATCTATACAGGTTATCTTTGAACAAAATGATTTAGTCAAAGAGGCTACTGAAGCAATTCAAAGAGTTAAGGCTAAACTTGGAAATATGCTACAAGAAGCCTCAAGAATAATCCAATTCCTTAACTCCAAGAATAAATATGAATTGTAGGAGTGGGACATAGCTGACAGGGCTGGCACTATACTAGAGGTGAAGAAAGTACTCACCAAGAAGAACTTGATGATGCAGCTTGAGGACAAATGCCAAACCATGGAGCTCGCTATAGGTAGGTCCATAGTTAAATTTGATGCTTTGAGGCAGAAAGCTCTACCAAATCCATTGGTAATAAATGAAAGGTTAATGCCACATGAAGATTATAACAGGAAAATAAAACAAGTGGCAAGAGAGCAAGCCAATAGTTCCTCTATGAAAGGGATGCCTATAGGAAAGTATTTGTACCACACTTTTGAGAACCTCTTTTACCTCAACATGAGGTAAAACACCTTTTTGTAGACAAGCCCACCTTTGCAAAATACACAGAAGCAAATGAAGTCTACAGAAGAATGGTAAATATTAAATTACCGGATACAGAGACTTGGTTAAAATGAAATGATTTACTGTGAAGATGCAAGGTAAAAAGTGGATACAAAACAATGAAAGAAAAGCAGCAGGTCAGTTTAGTCAAAGAGTATCAGATGAAAGAGTAACAGTCAAAAGGAAAATTAAAAGAACAGTCAGCGTGAAAGACAAACAACAAAGGAGAAAAGGCCAAAAGATCTGACAGTAGAGCCTAATAAACATGGACATCTTGTAGCAGTTACATATCTATCTCTATCTTCTTGCATGAAGATATTTCTTTTTCCTTGAATAATTCCCAAAACTGTTTTGGATATTTTGTAATAAGTTTTTTATATAAATACTTCATAATTCAAATTATAAAGGGTGGATTGCTTAAAATTTCTCTAGTTGTATTGATTTGAAACCTAAGAGTTCATTGTACCATTTTTTTCAAGTCAACAGACTGGACTGAGTAATAAAGACATTGCATTATAGGATTCGTGTGTTGGGCCACTTCAGTGAAGTATTTTATGTTTGTCAAAATTGTTATCTTCTTAAGTGTTTCACATACTTGCACGTTATCTAAATTGAATGAAATAACTGCAAACTTACTACAGAA
Organism: Pinus taeda; assembly: GCA_000404065.3. Taxonomy (NCBI): domain Eukaryota; kingdom Viridiplantae; phylum Streptophyta; class Pinopsida; order Pinales; family Pinaceae; genus Pinus; species Pinus taeda. The sequence goes on from APFE030866271.1 coordinate 156,622, forward strand.
TTTTTTTAAGTACACTCTATCCTAAACAATTATTCATTTTAATGTTTTCTTCTGATATCCAGAGTAGGGAACCCTTCCTTTCTCCCTAGTTTTGATTGACCCCTATCTTCTCACTTAGTTTTCGATTTGTGTAATCCTTAACTTCTCCTTGACCTCGACTGAAAACCACTTCACCATCCAACCTAAAAGATCTAAATTTACTCAGCTACCTTGCCCTATAAACACTATATTTAGAACTTGAATCTGTCCTATTTTCTTGATACTTGACCCCATAGCCCAATGGTAAAGGACATCCCTCTATCCATATAAGTTAGTAATTCCACCACCAAATCAAAATCAAAACCCAATTAAAGCTTAAATAATTAGCCTAAAATCAATTAACTAAAAAAAGTTAAATCATCAAGAGAGAGCTCTCTCTGAGCATTAGGAAGGCTAGATCCCGATCTCAAAAGTAGGTTTATGGTTACCTCTAATATTTATTTGACACAAGATAACAACTCTAGGGAAATTTTAGAATGATAACAGGTGTGAATGTAGGAGAATGATGAGAACTCGCTTCAGGAAGCCTAAGATGTGAATGACAGGCAAGTATGATGGGAAAGATGATCCACACACACATTTGATCAAATGGACCCAGGCTTATAGAGAAAAAGCCCAACCTAAGTGGGTGCACTTGTTTTGTCATATCCTGGATGTGGTCTCGATGAACTAGTACGTAGAAATAGAGCTCTGCCATGGGACAGGCGAATGGGATATCCTGCACGAAGGATTCATGATGACATTCAGTTTTGAAGATGGGTTTGGCAGTCTTGATGAAGTGCTACAAGAGCTGAAAACAACAATCTTTAGGATACCGTAGGATCCTTTAGACTTGATTCAGCATGAATGGGCTACTCAGCTAAGTCATGCACTAGAATGTTATAGTTTAATTGCTAAAGAAGAGGACAATGATCCACAGAAGATTAACATTCCAGAAATAGAAGGTCACCACAAGGTTCAAGGACTGCAGATTGAGAACCCTGATATAACCGTGCCATTGAAAATGAAACAAGTAAACATTGGTACTGAGACAGAACCCAAATTCGTGAAGATTGGGGACTACTGGGATGACACGATGGTGGATAAGGTCACTGAATTGCTCCATGAATACTAGGATTTATTCCCTACCATGTTTACGTTCTGAAAGGGATAATAGGGGACCTAGGAATGATGAAGATCACGTTGGAACCCAATGCGAAGCCAATTAAGCAAAGGCCTTACCATCTCAATTTGAAATTACGGAGAATGTCCACTTAGAGCTAGACAAGATGCTTGTGGCAGGCATCATTGAGCCTATGGAAGAATCTAACTGGGTAAGTCTAATGGTGGTATAGGAAAAGAAGTAGAAGGATGAAATAAGGATATGTGTGGATCTCAGGAAGTTGAATGACTCTTGTGTACATGATCCTTTCCTCACTCCATTCACTGATGAAGTGTTGGACAATGTAGGGGGTCGGGAAGCATATTCCTTCACTGATGGGTTTTCTAGGTACCACTAGATCAAAATTGCGTCAAAGGATGTGAGCAAGATGACCTTTACAACTGAGTGGGGTCGTTTTCAGCACACTGTAATGCTATTTGGACTAAATAATGCGCATACGATCTTCTTACAAGTAGTTGTTGTTGCATTCAAGGAATTTATTCATAATTTCCTGGAGGTATATTTTGTTGACTGGACTATGTTTGGGCTGGTTAAGCACCATCTAGCAAGCTTGCGCCTGATGCTAGATACCTACCAAAGGTACCAAATCGTGCTTAATCTCAAGGAGTGTCTATTTTTTATTTCTTTTAAGAACCTGTTGGGGCATGTGGTTTGCAGACAGGAATTGATGGTAGACCCCACGAAGATCGCAGTGACACTGAACTTGGAAGGGCCAAGGATTGTGAAATAGCTACACGCTACTCTGGGACACATGGGATATTACAGAAAGTTTATCAAAGGCTACGCCCACATCATTGCGCCTATGGAGAAAATTTTGAAGAAGGACATCACATTCTGCTAGAACAATGACTATAAGAAGAGCTTGGATATATTGAAAGAAAAGATGGTTACCGTGCCAATTCTAGTCTTCCTGAGCTGGAAGAAAGAGTTTCATATACATGTTGATGCGTCATGTAGAGCGCTGGGAGCAATACTAACATAGGCTGCTGGAGAAGGCATGGACCATACTATCTCATTTACAAGCCGAAGATTATCCAAAGCAGAGAAGAATTATTCCACCACTGAGCGCAAGGGATTAGCTATGGTGTATGCACTCCAGAAGTATAGGCACTACTTGCTAGGAGGCCATTTTAAGATGTATACGGATCACTCTATGCTGAAGTGCCTAGTTAATATTCTTGTGTTGGGGGAGAGAATCTGCAGGTGGCTCTTATTGTTTCAAGAGTATGATTTTTAAGTTTTTGTGAAGCCTAGATGATTGAACGCAGGACCATACCATCTGTCGCGCATCGAAACAGGGGAGGAACCTACTAACTTGGAAGACAGATTGCCTAACATGTAGTTATTTGCAATGCGCATCACGGATGGTCATTTTGAGGATATAATACACTTCCTAACAACAAGAACTACACTGGAAGGATACATTTTCCAGCAAAAGAATGAATTAGTGGTGCACGTGGCAGATTTCTTTGTCATTGCTGGGCATCTGTACAAAATGGGGACTAATGAGATATTGCAAAAGTATGTACTTGAGTTCGAAAGAAGCATCATCCTCATGGAAACTCATGGGGGCACCACGGGAGGACATTATTTTGGGAGAGAAACCGCACAAAAGATTCTACACGCAGGGTTGTGGTGGCTAACCCTTCATCAGGACTCAAAAGCATATTGTAAGGTGTGTGATGTATGTCAAAGAACAGGAAGGCCATCATGGAGGGATGAGATGCCTTTGAATCCACATATGACGTTGCAACCCTTTGAAAAGTGGGTGATAGATTTTGTAGGACCCATTCAGCCACAAGGAAAGATAGGAGCAAGGTACATTATCACCGCAACAAAGTATTTGACTCGTTGGGAAAAAGTGCAGCCAGTGAAGGATTGCATGGGCGTGACTACCACAACATTCATATTTGAGCATGTACTAACATGATTTGGATGTCCAAGGATCTTAATGAGTGGTCATGGTACACACTTCCTGAATGAGACGATCAATGCACTTACAGAGGAATTTTAGGTATACCACTAGAAGAGCACACCTTATCACCCATAAGCTAACAGGATACGGGAGGCATTGAACAAAGTGCTCGAAAACGCACTGATCAATGTTTGCAATGCTCAGCAAAGTGATTGGGACCTATGCATACCTGCAGTATTGTGGGCTTATTGAACAACATGCAAGAAGTTGACTCGACAAACCCATTTTAGGCTTGTCTATGGTGTGGAAGCAGTAATGCCTATGGGATACATCGTACTTAGTCTGCGCATAGCAATGCTAACATGAATTATGGATTGCAGAGCCCTGGAGGAGAGATTCACACAGCTGGATGAACTGGAGGAAGAAAGATTTTTGGTTGGATTTCACCAACAGGTCCAAAAGCAATGCGAAAAGGCATGGCATGATCAACACATCAAGTTGTGGACATTTAAGGTAAATGACCTAGTTTTGTTATATGATACTAAGTTTGATAAATTTTTAGGGAAGTTCAGGATGCACTGGTTAGGGCCTTATGTTATTAAGGAGATTACCAATGGAGGAGTGGTACAGCTAGTCAAATTAAATGGAGAACCCTTCCCAGGAATGGTGAATGGCAATCGCTTGAAGACATACACTGGTGGTTTGGCCATGTGACTAAATGAAGGTAGCACAGTGTTAGTTGTCCAGGCAACTGAAAGGAGGTGTGAGACTATAAACTACACTACCTGGGTTTGGGAGCTACGTGATTGGAAGATGGTGCGAAGCAAGGACATGTCATTGGCTCCACGACAGAGCAGAGGGAGCTGTGCTACCCAGGGAAAAATCATGCAGACTAGCTAGAAAGTGACCATTAAAGTCATTATTCATGAAAAGGCGGCAGAAGTGAGGCCAAATGGAGTGGGCAACAAACATTTAAGATGAAATTTATGGCATAGATCCTTGAAAATCTGTTGCCAATCCGGCATTAATGAACCAATTTTGGGGGGAACGATCGAATTTGAATTCCAAATGCCCTATAAATTACAAGTGGTTGTCTAGCGAAAAACAATTTTCATTTTGAGAATTGAGTTGTTGCATTCTCAGGTGCACATGAACTGTGAATTCTTTCAAGATTTGGTAGCGAGTCCGGTGTTTGAATAATTATCAAAGGAGACACATGAACTAGTGAATATTGTCATGTCGACATGCAGAGAAGCTATGAACACTGAAGAAGTGGAAGTTGAGGAGAATTTGTAGGAAATCGATATGGAGGCCGAAGTAGCTGCTCTAGAAGTAGATGCTTCGAAAGTGGCCAAAGTATTGGCAGACGTCCCTAAATCGCTGAGAACACCGAGATCGAAGCCAACCCCAACCAAGGAGACTATGGAGGATAAGAAGGAAAAACAACCTTCCATACTGGTGCACATGTCACCATGGAGAAACCCATAAAAGCCCACTGCCCAGGAGAAAGGCAAGGCTATAAACCTAGAAGCAGAGGAGGAGGATATCGAAGAAATCCTGATGGATGATGAGGATGTGGGAGTGGAAGTAGATGAGGTTGAAGCCCAGGGTGCAAACCCTATTACATGATTTTTGGAGAATGTCCCTCTGTGAAAGCCTAAGTCCAAGGTCCCAAAGGACATTGATGAGAGTAAGACTCCCCTGCAAACTCCTCTGCTGTCAGATGAAATTACTTTCGACGGTCTGCACTTGGCCCGAGTGCCAACACTGAATCTTGAAGACTAGGACTTGGAAGACCACGAGAAGTTCGCACACCTGGTGACCGAATAGATGATGCGCCACATCATAGATACAAATACGGGAATGACAACATTGGAGCCGCGGAGGTGGCTCAAGGCAATAGAGAAAGCAGGATTGTTGAACTTGTTCTAGGTGCCGCACTATAACCGCAACCCCGTGACAGTTTTGGTCATCAAGGCTCTGCTTGGTGCATGATGGGTGTCTATGGCTGGAAAAGCCAATGCCCATCACCTATATGTTGATTCATAGAATAACACACTTGGCATATACAGGCGAGAATATAGCAATGATCTTTGGTAGCAAGGGTGGTGAGCAGCCTCTCGCAGAGTCAATGAAGGAGAAATTCAAGTTGGTGAAGAAACAATGCAGGTATGCTACCTCCAACAACTGCGACCCCACTGTGAAGGTAGCAACGTAGATCCTTGCAAGGAAGGTGATGCAACAGTGTCGTGCTGACAAGGTTTTGGCACCTGCCGTCACGCTCGCACAGTAGTGTGTGGAAGGAGTCCAATTTAACTAGTCAGACTACCTTCATAAAGAGTTCCTAGCAAACTTCCCCAAAGCGCAAGAGCAAAGAAAGACCTTCCACTACGTGTGGCTCTTGCTGTCGATTTTGTTGGTAGCGTGGGAGCTACTAGATAAGAGCCAATTCCTTTCAGTTGCATCAGACCTTCCTGAAGCAGCAAAGTATGCTTCGCTATGTGCGACCAAGGACGCGGAGCGAGTTCAGCATAGCAAGACCTTCTGGATCTTGATGGAAATGAATATCAGGATGGCCATCAATCACAAGCCATGATTGTCTCCCATGTTACACGCTAACTTGTTGAGATATGCTGATTTTAAAGTTGATTTCCATCGAATATCAATCAGGGCGTGGAAGGACCCTGCATAGTAGTGGTATGATTTGCCATACCTAGCCACAGATGATGCCATTGATGCAGTGCTTGATAAATGGCGGTGGAGCAGTGCACTACCATGGACTTGGCGGTGGGTGGAAGCAAGTCCACCACATAGAATAAGAAGGAATAGGCCAAGCTAAATATGGCACATCTTGTCGAAAAGAGGAAAAAGGAGGACGGTGAGAAGGCCCAGGCGAAACGGGTAGGAAATGAGGCAGGAAAATAGATAGGTGGCACAGAGCAAACCTCTGAAAAAGGTGTGCATTTGCCTTCACCTGATACCGAGGAGGAGAACACAGAACAACACAGCGTGGGCCTTCAGGAGATGTTCATCTGCATTAAGCACCTGAGAGAACTGGAGAAGGGAGGGTCCAGAAAGAAATCCAAGGCAATCAAGACCTTGCTGGACCCTATTACATTGACGAAGGGCGACTTATATGACATCAGTGACACGGTTAGAGATGTCACCGTGGAGGTCATGCAGCAATTTGAAATGCAGCTGTAGATCATCCTAGGGGCCATCCAAATCAGGTTGCAGGAGTTGCAAACCCACGCATCGCAAGTTGGTACGGTGTCTACTAGCTTGGTTATCGACACATCAGAGGCTACTGATATGCTATGCATGAAGGCTTCTAGTGCGATAGTGCTGCTAGATGGAGCACTGACCATGGAAAATGAGGCTGACAAGCCCACTGTCAATGCCTTGAAGGGAGTTGGACTGAACTTGGCAGCACTTCCGCACGAAGCACTCCACCTCTTGCAGGATGGATTAATTGCGAAGCTGAGGGCCCATGAGCACTGCATCCTCCAGGTGATTGACGAACAGATGATAAACAATGAACAGATGGCCCTATAGAGAAATGCTACGATCACCGCTAAGGCCGAGGCAACCAACCAGAGCAAGAAGATCATGCAGGTCATGGAGGAGGCATGCAAAATGGTCCTAGAGTTGGCCATTCTAGAAGAGGATCCAATCGAGGTCCGCATCCGCAAATTGGCCATAGGGGTGTGCGACACTTAGACAGAGATGGTGTGGGTTCAGTTGGAGTTGAACCTATAGATTACAGAGCTCCAGTTGAGGGCCTAGCCTTTAACACCGCTAGAGATAAAGGAACAGTGGGTAGCCACTGTCACAGAAGCAGCCACGGTGGTGGAGAGTGCAGTAGCAGACTACACACAGTTGTTTGAGCAATCATTTGAGGTCCTGACCAGCTTCTAGGAGGACCCAAACATCCAGAGGCTAGAGACAGAAGTGCATGAACTTCAACAACGCTATGACGAAGTTAAGGGCACAACATGAACCATCGTGCTGATGCAGAGGTTAGCCAAGCTGCAGGAATCCAAGTAGCTGAAGGAACAGGTGGACACAGTGTTGCACAAGGAATCAGTGTTGAAGGCGTGACTAAATCCCTGGATGGAGGAAGCTTACGTAGTCATAGGAAACATTGAAGGTAAGCTTGCAACTCTGTAAGTGATACAACAAAAGCTTCAGGTTGATAGCGCAGGAGCAGTAATCGAGAAGACAGTTGAAGATGCGAAGCAGGCAACAGCTCAGTGCACAATCGAAGTTGCGTTCATCTGGGTTGAGATGGATCGGCTTTGCGAAAGACATCCATGCCTACCAAGTGACTTAAGGGCGAGTCACGATGTTTTTTTTGGGGGCCTGTTGGGAGCGGGATCCCCCAAGGGAATTTTTGGGGCTAAAATCCCATGCTTAAGTCAATTTTTGTAATATGATTGTAAATACTCCACATTTTGTGGTCGCAGAGTGCGAAGGTATTATGGGTCAAAAAGGGTAGTCTACCCTTAGTTTTGTAAAGTAAAGTCAGCTGTAAGAGACCTACCCATGTTCCACTGACCATGGGATTGTATAAAAAGAGCTAAGCTCTAAGTAATTTAAGGAGATAGACAATGGCAGATCATGTAATAGAGTGATAGCTCTGAAGAAGAAGTCTAAGTCTTGGGTCATAGCATAGGTAGAGGCTCTACAGTGGAGTGCATAGAGGACTAGGGTAGAAGTTCACAACTGAGTGCGCGGACCCCTGTAGCTATGTGCGCAGGGTGGAGAGAATCTATAAACACTTTGAAGATATTAATAAAGAGAGATATTTTGCAATTCCTTTGTCTTTGTTCTATTGATACATCTAGATATTTTATGTATTAATTTCCTTTATTTTTCTTATATGATGTGCGAAAGACCGCAATTACATTAATTAATTGGACGCATTTGCGAATATCTGGTTACGCGATGTTAACTATAACTGTTTGATAAGATAAGCAAGTCACTTATCAACACACTACTCTAGTAGCACGAAAGTACCTGAGCAGTAGGCTATGGCTGCGTGAAGGTTGATCATATACTTTTACGAAGGTATTGAAGGCTGGAATAGAGGGTTTTTCTTGCAATCCCTCGAGTGAAGCGACCTGCATGAAGGCAGGGATAGAAGGAATCAAACAACATCACAACCATCTCAGGGTGCAAAAACTTGGTTCCAACATCCCCCCATACTGCTTTGGGTGAGACTTCGGTCTGCACTTCATGGGATGATGCCAAAAGGGCCTATAGTGTAGGGATTTGTTTGGCTAATTAACGCTAAACCTGAGTTAGGCCCCCTCAAGCCAACAATTGGTAAGGCGAAAATATGTAAAAATGTTTAGGAAAAAATGGTTATATGATGAAAAAAATGTTTCCAAATGGGGAATCCATCATTTCCCCCTAGCTTGTCTGGTTTCATGTCCTCATGTAGCCTCATTCTGACTCAGGAATTCCAGCATGGATGTCACCACAGTTGCAAGCTAGCTGACCAAATTCTCCGGTATTGTAATACCCTGGAGTCTTATCCATAAATGTATAGTTATACTGCTCCTCTTCTTCATCCCAATGAGTGGGAGATCTATGAAATTGATTTGGGAATAACATGAGAGGAAAGTGAAATCAAAGGCCCACCCATATGGATCCATGTTTAAGTACTAAGTATGTATTAAAACAGGCTCAATTCAGGGCTAGAATGAAATATGGATATCCCATCGGGTGAATTTCATGAAGAAATGCTGGTAAACCTTCCCAAATATCTTAGGCTACAATAAGGGCTTCCATGGAGTAATTTATTTCCATTTCATTATATTCAAGGACTACATATTCTTGATTATGCCCACTAGTGGTTAATCCTCAAGATCCTCCTTTAATCTTGTCAAATCATTAACCACCAATCCAAGTAAAGTATATACCCCTTGCACCATTAAATGAGTTTCCATCTTTTTGTTTTTTTCCATAAAATTCTGAGGCATGCTTCCACTTAATCAGATTAGTCATATAAGACATGAATGCTTGGAGCCGAACATCCCTAATGAAGGGATTGGGGTTCCTGAGAAAATTATCAGGTAGAAAAAAATTGAACAAGTAAAGTTCACACAATAAATTTTGATTTGTTGCATCGGAGTTGTGATAGACCTCTATGATGGTTTCAGGTCAATTTATTTCATAGGTTTGATTATCCCAAATATTGCTTATTCTAAAGAATCCCCAGAGATCCTGTAGGAAGATAGGATAAACCCTAGAAGGAACTTTGAAAGTAGATATCTTTGCCCCTATTTCACAATCTTTTTCTTTCAATTTTTTTTCTTCTTCTGGTATATGTCTTTCCATTTTGTAATCTAACCCTTCCACTTTTATTTTAGAGTAAGATACACTGAAAACCACCATTGCTTGAGTTTTTTTTATTACTTGGATGTGACTTTGCTTATTTATAATTCCACAATCGAACAAGTCATCCTTCATTTTCCACTGTGGCATGTTGATTTTTAGTTGTAGAAAGGCATAGATATTGGTTAAAATATCATCCAAGATTACATTAATAACATATTGCAACTCTTTGGTGTGTCCTTCAACAAGAATTTCGACTTTAATGGTAGAATCCTCATCCTACTTGATAACTTGAAGTAGGCTTTTCAAATTTTTTAACTTAGGCTTATTTCTATTTAATTTAGTCTAGATAATTTCATTCTTCAAAATTAGGTTTTAATTTTTCCTAAGTAGGGTCTGATAACTAGGGCTACAGAAAGAAAAGGGCCTAACACTGATGTCCTTACCTCTTTTGTGCTTGTGCTTATTTAAATTATCACTACTAGTGCTAATCTAAAAAATTGTCAGTATGTCTTCCATGGGGTTGTCAACAGGGTCTCTAATGATGTCTCCTTTTTTCCTTTGTGAAATAGGACTAGAAAAATCATGAACTCATAAGAGAGGGTGGACTAAACAACTTCTCTATGACTTCTAAATACAATTTCTTCCTCAATTCCTCGATGAATTCTTCCTTGTATTTGGGATTTTAGTATAATTTAAATCGATGCCCATTAGAGATCAATGGTACTTGAGAATCATCAATAGTGTGAAGCATTACAGATTCATTCTTGAGCAAGGTTTCGATATCGTATGGCCTTAGCCATTAGGGCCCAATATCCTTCTTTAAATTACTTCTTCTTGATGAATTGATCATTTCACTTTTCCTATTGTTACTGAATAATAGTCATTTGTTGAATGTCATCTTGGCATGATTCATCGAGCTCATTAAGTTGGTTTAGTCAATGTTTTTGAGTTTCAAAGATGTCCATCACAAATCGAATATCTATCCTCAATGTATTAATTTCAAATTCGATATGAAGGAATACATGTTTACCATATACCAATTCATATGGTGTGAAATCACTGGAAATGTATGTACATGTGAAGAAATGATAAGAGGGCAGTATTTGCAAGAGAATTGGGAGTTATTACAAGCAACTCTATAGGCCCACATGGCTTATGGAAGTTTTTTAGCCTAGTATTTATGATGAAGTTGGAATGTCTTTGTTAGGATAACTTCCAAAATTTTGTTGGAAACTTCCACCTATCAATTCTCCAGTGGGTGGTAGTCAATAGACATCCAATGCTTAATATTTTAATTTTCAGTAATAGATTGGACCTATTTGGAAGTGAATTGGGTCCCCTGATTAATGACAACCTCTCATAGTACTCCAAATTGAAAAAAAAAAAACAAATATTCATATAAGAAATCAACCAATGTATGTTCAGTTTCCTTTGGTATCTATTTAGCTTCAACCCACTTAGTCACATAATTGACACATAGTATAATGTATGAATTTTGTCTTGATGGTGGGTTGGTGGGCCCTATGAAATCAAGAGCTCATTTCTCAAAATGCTCAATCATGAATTGGGGCTACAATTAAATTTCATCAATTTGTGTAAGATTTCCCATTCTCTAACACTTATTTAAACTTCAAATGTATTTCTTAGCATGCCTAAAGATTGTCAGCCAATAATACCCTTGTCATAAAAATTTATTTTTAGTCCTCTTATTTGTAAAGTGGCCTCCACAAGTCTTATGATGACATTCCTTCAGGATGTCATAAATTTCATCTTCCCAAACACTTCATTGAATTATATGATTAGGTTTGATTCAAAACATATACCCTTGAATCTAAGAGTACATATCACTACTTTTGACAACCTTTTGTCATTCTCTAGGTGATAAGTGTTGTGAAAGTTTACCCGCAACCAAGTAATTAGAAATATCTGCAAACCAAGGCATATTAGTAGATAGGGAAAACAAATTTTCATTACAGGAAACATATTCTATAAGATTAGATTCACTATTATGATCAAGCCATGATAAGAAGTTAGTAACACTATTCTCCTTCATAGGTTTATAAACAATAGCAATATTGAATTCTTGTAGGAGAAGAATTCATCTGGTCACTCTACCATGTGTAATTTTATTATTCATAAGTTATCATATGGTGGAATGATTGGTATGTAAAAATAAAAGATACCCAATAATATAATGATGAAACTTGTTTATGGCATGAACTACTACAAGAAATTCCTTTCCAGTGATAGTGTAATTCAATTCGGTCGAGGTTAATTTTTTACTAATGTAATAACTAACATAAGGTTTACATTCCTCTTTCTAACCTAGTATAGCTCCAATGGTCGTATCCAACACATAAATATGAATATGGAAGGGTAAGGAACAATTAGGACCTCAAAAAAGAGGGGTTAAGGATAGATTTTCCATGAGAGCATCAAATGCGGATTGACATTGGTCATCCCAATGGAACTTTGTAGTTTTTTTAAAAGGTGAAACAATGGGGAGGCTACTTTTGTAAAATTTTATATAAACCTCCTATAGTATCATTCATAGACTAAAAAACTACATATATCCATTTGTGAAGCTGGGGTTGATAATTTCAATATTGCCACTATTTTGGCGGGGTCCACTTGAATTCATTCAGGAGAGATATGGTGTCCTAACATGATCCCCTATTTGAGAAGCATTTGACATTTCTCATTGCAAAGAGAAGTATTTTTTTCTTGACATCATATTAGCAATTTTTCAACATTCTTCAGAGTTTCTTTGAAGGTTTCCCCATATACAATAAAATTGTCCATATAAATCTCAACATAGTCATTGGTTAAGTCAGAAAATATCCCAATAAAAACCTATGAAAAGGTTTTTAGAGCATTGCATAACCCAAATCAGAGTACTTGGTAAGCATAAGTTCCCCATGGACAGGTGAAAGTGGTTTTATATTAGTCTTTAGGGGCTACTAGTATTTGGTTGTAGCCACTAAATCCATCAAGAAATTAGAAGAATTTATTTCCTGGAAAAGTATCTAAGACTTGATTGATGAAGGGTGGCGGGATCTAATCTTTCAGGGTAGCCTTATTTAGATCTCAATATTAAACACATACTTGTCACTTACCATTATTCTTGGGGACAATAACTAGGGGTGAAACCAATTTACTATCATAAATAGGATAAATGCACCCTACATTTAACAATTTTTGTAACTCTTCTTTAACTATATCCTTGAGAGCTAGACTCGTTGTGGTTTTCTGATAGATCATGAGCCATGTTTTATGTAAATGTGGAAAGTACACAAATTAGGATATATTCCTTTCATATCAGTGCGATCCCAGGTGAAAGCAATACTATTCCTTTTATGCACTTCTAACAATAGCTTTTTTTGTGAGGGTTCCAATTGGGCATTAATATTTAGAGTCTTTCCATGCTATATTTTGATAGCTCTTGTTAGATATTCTAGGATATTATATGAATCCATTGATTTCAATTGTTGTGTCAGTTCAATGGGTGAATATGTCTCCTGGGATTGTCCTCTAAAAACTATATCAAGTGATGAATTGTTGATATGGGTGTGTTTTAAATACATATAAGTTACATCATTTTCAGCATGTTATTTAAAAACTGGATCTAGGTCGGTAGTCATAAGAGGTTGAGAATATTATTCATCACTATGTTCGAACCAAAGAGGATTCTCATAATCCGGAAATTTTTTAGAAGATAGAGTGAGCCTTTTAGTGGAATTCCCATGGGAAATAGTCATGTCCCTAGATTTATAGTTGATATAGGCATATTTTATGGCTAAACAAGGCCTTTCGAGGATTAAAGGGTAACCTCCCAGATTGGCCTTGGGTTGGAGTATCATAAAATTAGCTAGGTATTCCCACGAGTCTATGGAAACAACATTGTCTTCTACTACACCATATACTCCTGAACAGAATGGCATGGAAAAATGGAAGAATTGTACGATTGTGGAAGTTGTCCATGCCATGCTCCATGATCAAAGACTTCCGAAGTTTCTATGGGCCGAAGATATAAACACTGCCGTATATGTACAAAACTGATTCCCTCATCAAGCATTAGGTTCCAAGAATCCTGAAGAAATGTTCATCGGTAAGAAACTTGAGATATCTCATTTTAGAATTTTTGGAAGCCCTGTATATTTTCATGTGCTGAAAGAGAAAAGGAATAAATTGGGTATGTCTAGAAAGAAAGGAATCTTCGTGGGCTATAGTGAAAATACTAAGGGCTATAGAATCTATGTAGCCAATCAAAGGGAAGTTGTGATTAGCCCTGATGTCACCTTTGACGAAGATACGGCTCTCAGCCAGGTGAAAAATCTTCCTACAACAAGGAGCTCTCAAGAAGCTAACACCAGGGAACTGAAAGAAAAAGGGTATGACGAGATATTTGCACCTGTTGCCAGATATACCACCATCCGCTTGATCAGAGATCTTGCAGCTTCACAAGGATGGAACCTACATTAGATGGATGTCAAGACCGTGTTCTTGCATGGTTCGATCTAAGAAGAGGTCTATATGGAGCAACTCGAAGAATTTGAGATTTATGATCCAAAATCTCATATATGCAGGTTGAAGAAGGCTCTCTATGGGCTGAAGCAAGTACCTCGAGCATAGTATGAGAGGATCGATAGCTACTTTATGAAGCTGGGATTCACTAGGAGTGAAGCTGATCCTAACCTTTACTCTAAGGTTGAAGATGACAAACCTCTCATACTAGTGATGTATGTGGATGACCTCTTTCTAACAAGTGTAGACCCTCTAATTCACAAATGTAAGAGGGGGTTGGATTCTAAATTTGAAATGAAGGACCTAGGACTGATGCACTGTTTCCTAGGACTTGAAGTCTGGAAGAAGCCAAGGGAAATTTTCCTATCTCAAGGAAAATATGTGGTGAAGATATTGGAAAGACTCAGTATGGTGGATTGCAAGCTTGTAACTACTCCGATCGAGCTTGACTTTAAGAATTTAAGCGGTAGCGCTGCTAGACCTATTTTATGAAATGCCATTGAGTATCGTCAACTCGTTGGAGCATTAATGTTCTTAGTGAACTCCCGTCCAAATATATGCTTTGCAGTCAACACGTTGAGTCAACATATGGTTGAACCTCACCACATACATTGGATTGGTGCCAAGAATCTGTTGATATATCTTCGTGGCATAATTACTTATGGGTTAAGATACACTACCAGAGATGTGAGACTACTTGGGTATACTAATGTTGATTGGGTATGCAGTGTGTTGGATCGAAAGAGAACTTCCGGGTGTTGTTTCTCTTTAGGATTTACTTCGATATCCTGGATGAGAAGGAAGTAGAAGTCGATGGCTTTGAGCACCGCCGAGGCAGAGTATATTGTTGCTAACATGGACACCTATGAGGTAGTCTGGTTACGAAAGCTCTTCAGTGAGCTGTTTGGATTAACATTAGATACCACTATGATCTTATGTGATAACCATAGTGGGATTCGTTTACCAGAGAATCCCATATTTCATGATCACTCCAAGCATATTGATATCAGGTACCACTATATTCGAGATATGATGTAGTGGGGAGCTATAAGGCTCCAACATATCGATATAGATGAACAAGTCACTGACATTATGATAGAGCCCCTAGGAAAGGTCAAATTTTTGACTTTCCAAGAACGATTTGGTGTCGTTCAGAAACCCTATGATGAGGGTCTTGTACAATGTATGGAGATCTTGGAGCTCCAAGGGGGGCGCAGGGTACTTCTTGGAGTGACATATGACCATAGGGTGACTCACCATCCCTTGGTGGTGTATGTATACAGGGTAAAAGAATTAAAACTTTCCTTGTGACACCCCGTGGTGACTATGTAGCAGGATGATTAGTTCTCCTATGAGGTCTGGATGATGTGTTCTCCATGACGATTATGTAGCAGGATGATTAGTTCTCCTGTGAGGTCTAGATGATGTGTTATCCATGACGACTATGTAGCAGGATGATTAGTACTCCTGTGAGGTTTGGATGATGTGTTCTCCATGACGATTGTGTTGTAGGATGATTAATTCTCCTATAAGGCTTGGATGATCTGTTCTCCATGGAAATTGTGGAACAGGATGATTCACTCTCCTATGGGCCAGGATGATTAGTTCTCTGTGGCATCCACTAGATGGGATGATTCACTCTCCTGTGGATAGGATGATTATTTCTCTTGTCGAGGCATCCTACCCATGCAGTCTGGGACTCAAGGGAAGTATCTGTCATCTAATCCATGAGCAGGGAAATGAGGATAGGGACCATAGTAGTACTGATGGACACATCGTTGTATCTACTATACTCCCTATGCTAGGATGACCTTCATTGATCTGGGATCAATGAGACTGGTCTGGGACCAGTGGTACACACTCTGAGACTAACTTTGAGTCAGTGGAGGATGGTATGATACATCCTCGATCAATTCTTCTTCTTCTTCATAATTCAAGCAGAGCAGAACAAAGCAGAGCATAGCATAGCATAGCAAGGCAGAGCAGAAGCATAGCAAGGCAGAGTAGAGCATAGCAAGGCAGAGTAGATCACGGGTTAAGTTGTTCAGGGCAGTGCATTTGATGGATGAATAGTAGCGACGGTCAGATGAATTGCAGATGGAGTTCTCCCTAGTTGAGAGGGAGTGTTAAAATTGGCAACAAGGGCCAAACTCCATGTGGGTCACTTTATTCATGGCTGATAATATTTTTCCTAGATTCCTCTTGTCGAGAGGTGTAGGATTGATCTAAATATCATCCAATTCTGATAAGTATTTATGGAGATATGAATTTATTTTGATTATGGAGTAATTATCAAGCCGACTGACAACTCATGTAGGCTCAGAAGCCCAACAGACACATCTATTTATCATTAACATTTGTATATAAATACAGGAGGTCTTTTCCTCATTTGACCAGACACATATCATCACATCTCTCTCTCTCTCCTGTGCAGAAAAGAGGCTTTTCTACTACTGCGCAAAATGGGACTCTTCTCTCACATGTGTGGAAGGAAGGATGCAAAATTTATGGTTGCAACTACAGATCGGAAGTTTGACCAGCATTGACCATCAGACTCTGTCAAAACTTTGCAGTAGGTGAAGCTGACTCTCCTTGGAAATCCAGTGATGTCGATGATGCCAGTGATGTTGGTGATGCCGATGATGCTAATGTCAATGATGCCAGTGATTCCGGTGATGTCGGTGATGCCGATGATGCTGGTGATGTCGATGCCAATGATGCCGGTGATGCCGATGATGCCAGTGATGCTGATGATGTTGATGTCGGTGATGCCAATGATGTTGATGTCGGTGATGTGATGCTGGTGATGTTGATGATTCTGATGTTGCTGACACTGGTGATGTCGGTGATGCTGATGATGCTGATGCCCGTGATGCCGGTGATGCTAATGATGCTGGCAATGCCAATGATGCCGATGCTGATGAAGCTGATGATACTGATGTCGGTGATGCAGATGATGCCGGTGATGCTGATGATACTGATGCCAGTGATGTCGGTGATGTTGATGCCGATGATCTAGGGTTTGCTGCTGCTGATATAAATCAGATTTTTGTACTATTTCTCTTTGCTAAATTATTGAAGATAAAAGAAGATTTGATTAAAGGGTTTCCCCATATTGGGGTTTGTCCCTGGCTAGCCACCACATCTGGTGTCTCTTGTCTTGGCCTGTTTTCTATTGATCGTTTAATGTTCTATCTACACTTTCCTTATGTACATGTGATTTCTAATCTGTGGATAATAATAATAAAATGAAGTAAACTGATCTAAGCATAGAATATTTGGAGTAGGTGAAAGACTAGTAAACTTAAGTTTCTTCATTGTTTCCTTTGTCATAACATTTATACATGCCCGTATGTTAATCAAAGTATTGGCTATAGGGTTATTATTAATATTTATAGTAACAATAGGGGTTCTAGGATCCCCGTACTTTGTTGTAAAAAATTTACTCGACATCAAGTCTGCTAATTTCCCAATTATATGTATTGTTTTAAGATCCTTCTTCTTCCTTCCTAGTTTCCTTAAGAAAATCTCATGTGTTTCCTTAGCATAGATGGAAACATCCTTAATGGCTTGAAACAACATAATTTTTACACAAACATTTTTTTGTTCCCCTAGAAAATCATATTCAGGGTGTGTGAGGGGCTTCACGAAGAATAATCTTTTTCGATAAGGGATGGGATCAATTCCTTTTTCAGAAGAATTTTCTTGAATTTTTGGAGAAGGAAATATTGATTATGGTGGGTTTTCTTCCTCATATTGTTCTTGAATGGTATGGGATGTTCGATTTTGAATTACGTTTCCAGAGAATTATTGGATGTTTTTATAGTCCACAAATGAGAGAGGATAGATAAAGAAAGGACTTAGTTCAACAATGTAGGTTAGCTAGACTACTTTATTTTTATTTGGATTGGGAAAGGACTAAGTAGGAAATTGAGGCCTTTGTTGAGTTTGATTGGGTTGGTTAGAAGGAAATTAAAGTTGTTGCAGACATGGTTGAGGTGGCATCATTTCCCAGAAAGGGATGGTCCTCTCCAGCTTGGGATCAACCATTGAGCCTGTACTCAAGGCAACCATTATGGCCAAGATATCAGAGGGAACCATCCATAAGCAGGAGTAAAATACTCAGAAGGATCGGGAGGTATCGATTCAAATGTCCAAGGAGGCCATGGTTTCTTCTAAGTCATGAAACATTTTTTTTTTGGTTCCCCATCAACTTCTTGAAACATGGCTTTATGTCCTAGAAAAGAGGAACACTCTTGAGTGAATTGTAGGTTTTAACCCTGTACAGAAATTACCTGCATACGAATTCTAAAAACAGAAAATAAACAATGGAGAGAGCATAAAACATAGAACAAATATACACAGAGATTTTCCCCTAGATCCAAAAACTGGGACTACCAGATTAATTTTTCATTATATTCCTTTCAATGTTACAAT
>APFE030866276.1:4313-28223 GCA_000404065.3 Pinus taeda
CTATTGGCCACATGATTGTAATTTCTATTGATATCCATTCTTGAAGCAAATTGAGAAGATTTTACCTGTGGCTGGTTGTAGCTTTTGTTCACCCTTAAGACAGATTGCCCCTGGTTCACCTGATAGTCTTTGTTTGCTCTTGATGTAATTTGTCCCTGCTTTACCTGGTGATCTCCATTGAGCTTTTTCTCATTCCTTCTTGTTGCATCAAGATAACTCTTTGAGGTGGATGTTTGAGAGGTTTCTCCATTATACCCCAGACCTGTCTTGTTTAGTGGAGAACGTTGTACATTGATGATCTCATCCAGAGTTTCGGATCCTTTGACAAACTTAAGATTAATAGCCTTTGTTTTCTCAATCTCTTTTCTAAGACCAACAATTTCACCTTCTAACTTTTCAAGATATTTTTCCTTTTCATCAATTTGAAATTGTAGAGTATCAATGATCATATTCTTTTCTTATATACATGTCTTGAGTCTAGAAATTTCTTCATAAAAACTATCCACATCTATAGCATCCATGTAATCATCATCTTCAAATTCCATCAAATGTTTATAGTCATTACCTCATTCATCTTCATCACTATTTGATAGACCGTCACTGTCTTCATGAGTGTAGTAGCTCTTCTTATTTGCATTTTGTTTCTTGTTCCATATAATAGATTCCTTTCCCTTGTCGATCTTATCCTTATGAGGACATTTGGCAGCATAGTGACCTACTCTTCCACAAGCAAAGCATTTGAAGGGTAGCTTACCTCTGAACCGTCCAGTATCTCGTTGAAGATTTCTGACAAAATTTGATTCTTCTTCTTCTCCTGATTCATAGTACTCTCCTTTGCCTGAAGCCTTGAAGGCAGCTTCTCTCCTGTCAGAAGGACCTCCTTTCCTCATTTCATAAGCAGTTAGAATTCCATGCAATTGTGACATTTAAAGATGTTGGAGATTTTCCTTTTCTTCTATAGCAGAAACTTTAGATTCAAACCTAGGTGACAAAGATCTCAAAACTTTTTCAACCACAACAGCTTCTTTTATTTCTTCACCCAAACTTTTCATACAATTAACAATCTCATCTACACGGAGAAAATAGTTTGCCACACTTTCATCATTATACATCTTGAGATTTTCATATTGAATCCTGAGGGTTTGAAGTTTTGCACGTTTTACCTGATAATCTCCTTCGTAGCTCAGAAAGATCTTGTCCCATATTTCTTTTACGGATTTATACTGCATAACTTTCACAAATTCTGATTGAGATAGCCATCCTAGAAGAGTATTGACTACCTTTGCATTTGTTTCATATTTCTTTTTCTTTGCTGGATCTGTAGGAGTAGCTGATGGAAAAGTATACCCTGTTTCTATGACGTCCCAAACTTCACTACCCAAAGATTGAAGATAGGTAGTAACTCTTACCTTCCAACATACGAAGTTTGTCCCATCAAAAATCGGTGGCCTGATCGATGCTTCCCTCTCATAATTGCTCATGATGATGGATCTTCCTTCAAGCGATCAAACTCCCTCAGAAGGACCTGCTCTGATACCAATTGTTGGAAATAATACTGAGAGGGGGGGTGAATCAGTATTATCACGTTCTTTTAATAAATCTTCCTTAATTACACTTTGAATTATTTTTGCATGTCAGTACCATAAAATAATGAGCATGAACAAAGAAAACAGATAGTCACACCAAAGAACACCAGATGTAAAGTGGAAACCCAATGTGGGTGAAAACCACCTGCTGCAATATGTCTCTATCTTCTTTCTAATTAGAAACTTCTTTTACAAAGGTTTTGTACTGGTGCAGTCCTTTACTAGTACACAGGCTGCAACCTCCAGAGAGTTACAAATCTCTCTCGTTTTCCAGTCTCTCCTGGAAGGGAGCTACAACCCCCTACTTCTTTTCTCTCAAGGACCACTTTTCATAAATTTTCAAACTGGATCCATAAACATCAAAAGATCATCAAGTACAAGTAAATCACCCAGTCAACTGCAGTAACCAGATCAAGAGTAACAATAAACTAAACCCAGAACACCTTATCAACAAAAAAAAATTCAGCCAACAAAAGATATTAAGACAGATACGCAGTTTTTCTTTCTCTGGTCTGCGTGCATATGCACTTCTCCTTTTGCTTCCCTGCGTATACCCGCATAGACCCTTCTACCACAGCGCATACCCACGCACTGTTTCTTCAATCACGCTGTGTACTGTTACTGCAGGCATGCACCCACAGATACTATCGCACCACGTACTGCTACTGTAGCCACGCACCCACAGATGCTATCACGCCGCGTACCTACGCACCTGCAGCTTCTGAAGCACCGCGTACTTTCCCTGTGCCTACGCACCTAAACCTCTGTCGCGCTGCGTACCCACGCACTGTGCCTTCTTATGCTCTGCGTACCCATGCACTTCTCCTTCTTCTTCTCTACATACCCACGCACTTTCACCGTTAATCACCTGCGTACCCCTGATTAGGCGCTGAAATAGCAGTCCCCCAGTGTGCCACCGATAGTCAGATGCTCAAATGCGCTCAAGAGATCACACTTCATAGATTCGCTGTCAACTTCACTTTTATATAGATCAAGCTTTTGAAACAATAACCCAATATTTCAGATCTTAAGATATTCAATTTGCAAAAAGGATACTTTGGCCAAGTGATCTCCTTCCCTATTTATAGACAAGCCCTCATTCACACCATGGGACAAAACCATCAATTACCAATACAAGGGATCCAAACTGGGGCTAAAATAGATCCTATACCATGGGCCAAAACCATAGCATCAGAAAAAGGCAGGCTAAATACCACAAGCCAAACATAAGAAACCCCACGTGAGTGCGCTTCACTATCTTGAAGTGTGTGCACTGGGGTCCGCACCTTCTGAATGGGTAACCTGCGGGTATGACCGCACCACCTGCATGGTGAAACCTGCGGGTCCGCACCTTTTGAACCATTCACCTACGAGCCATTCTTTTCCATGATTTTGAGTGCCTTATTAGACCCTTGCTATTTGATGAGTTGCTTTGTTTTAGAATATCTGTGTTATGTAGTCGTACTTTAGTTATAGTTCTTACAGTATGGATGAGCTCATTGTCTAGGTACCACACACTACCTATGGTCAATGACACCATAGAATGTATGAGGGAAATTGCTTGTTTGGTTTGTGAAGAAGTAGCTTCATGTTCCACTCCTCTTGATGGCTTCTTACCAGCCTTCTTATGCAGAAACTATCTGGCAATGTGTCCCAACTCCTGATAGTGAAAAGAATTGATTTTTGACATGTCCTTCTTCTTTTCACCCTAATAAGAATCTAATTTTGAATGGGATGACTTACCCTTCCCTTTCTTTGCCTTACCAGCTAAGGCATAATTCTCCTCATCATCATGCGTTGATGAGGATCCGTCTTTGGTGTTTTACCAAATCGCTTCTTGTACCAAGTCAAACACAATCACTCCCACTCTGGTATCTTCTTCCTCCCATTAACTGAGTCCTGGTAACTATGCGATCTCATGGAAATTCCTAGAAGTGTTAGGCTCACCAGATTGTCTTCTGCAATGGTAATCGAACACTTTCAAGCTCATCCTGACATTGGGTGAACTTGGTCAAGTGCTTCATAATTAAGTTTCCCTTCTCCATCTTGACATTTTTGAGGTTGTCCTTCCGTGCCAGCTTCCTCTGGTTACAATTTTTACAAACAGGTTTGTCAATGCCTTCCACATTGCAAATGGAGTTTCCTTACTATGGATATTCG
The DNA here is from genome assembly GCA_000404065.3 of Pinus taeda. Lineage (NCBI taxonomy): Eukaryota > Viridiplantae > Streptophyta > Pinopsida > Pinales > Pinaceae > Pinus > Pinus taeda. Next base: position 8,060 of record APFE030866276.1, read on the forward strand.
AGACAATATGATCTTGAACTCCTTCTAGGATAATCTTTCTTGCCTTTGCCACACACTTTCTGCATTCAGCCAGATCTTTAGCATCAGATGTTGGAGGCTTCAGAATATCATGATCTATGAATTCCTTTAGCCTTTTGTCTTCCAACACTACCTCCATCTTGTCCTTCGAAGGTATGTAATTTGAATTTCTCTCCAGGGCATACTCAAGCCTCAAATCGTAGAATAGCATCTCGTTGATTCTGGAGTATGAAACTGCAGATTCGATTTCACCTACACAATGAACTGGTATTCTCCTCTTCTATAATGTATTCAGATCTGATATCGTGTATATTTTTGCTTGTAGAGTCAAACTTCTTATGTAATATGCTAAAAAAAAAGATTTGAATCTACTCTACTCATCAGCGAAACAGAAATGGAACGATGAAAATACTAAGCAAGGAAGGAAGAATTTCAATTACACATAACACGATATTTTTCTGGGGAAAGCAATTGCTCAAAATCTCGACTATCTATATTGCATTAACCAGAATATTTCAGAAGAAAATAAAATTTTTGTTTAACACGAACTATTCTTGCACAAGTACAATCTATCTCTTTGCTTCACAAACCATCTCAAGCCAACACTTAGCCAATTTTGTTGTCTACCAAGGCCCTACTTCCTTGCGCAATTCTTGATAGAATTATCCCATATTTAATTGGTAAATTCCTCACTCATAACTGTGCAATCCATCCATATTCCTTCTACTCATTTCGTGCACCATTTGTACAACTCGGAAAATTATACAACTGATAGTACATTTTCCCTGAACTCTAATCTCCACTAGGTCTTCCTCTCACTTGACATTCATGAATTATTTATGAGTGAATCTTTTGTTAACTGGTGGAGCAGTGAAGTTGCACTGAAGATGCTCCCCACTACTAGACTTCTTACATGTTCCTCCAACTATTTGAACTAGTTTAACTGAATTTAACTCAGTTAGACTGAGTTAATTAATTAGAACTCAATAAAAACTCAATTTTCACCCCTAAAATTTAGGGATGACTCTATATGACTCTAGATAGACTTCCAACTCCAATTTACTGATCCAACTAAGTCAAATTAACTTAGTTAACTATTACAAGTTGCTATGAGAATATATTTTCCATTTAATTCCTAAATTTCATTAAGGACAAATAAAATTAGGATTTCTTGTTGCTATTTTTAACAATCTATGTATGCAAATTTAATATAAGTAACACAATAAGTCTCTCTTTACTTGGGCCCCTAATATTTAGGGATCACTCTACCTGACTCTAGGTAGACTTCCAATTCGAATTTATTGAGCCAACTAAGTCAAATTAACTTAGTTATCTATTACAAGTTTCTATGAGAATATAATTTCCATTTAATTCCTAATTTCATTTAAGGACAAATTAAATTAGGATTTTTTGTTGCTATTTTTAGCAATTTATGTCTCCAAATTTAATATAAGTAACACAATAAGTCTATCTTTTTGGTGTGCAGTTCTTGAGAGAGACATTTCACAATCTCTTTACTTGAAAATTTTCCATAAAAAATCACATATTTAGAGTCTAATTTTCATGACTAACCAAGATCATAGGGTTAATTTGAATTACATTTGAGTTGTTTATAATTAAATATTGTATTTTCATGTAATCTATTGAGTAAATCTTTTATAAAATGTTGAAAATTAAGTCTTGCACTTTTCTTAACTAATTAATTGTATATATGTTTTTTTAATTTATTAAAATTTACATATTTTTTTAAATGTATAATATTTTCACTAACATATATTGTAAAAATAATATTTAAGATTTTAGTTAAAACCCTTAATATAAAGCTCTTCAAATTACTTTGACGTTTTCACTCACGAACTTAAAAATATACTAACTAATATCCAATATTATTTAGATTTATATTAATACTATAAAACAATATAATATAATGTGCTAACATTATGAAGAAAAGAATCAATTTTCATGAAAGCAAAAGCTACCCACAAGTTGCATAGAAGCAAAAGCTCCCCACATAATGTTAACACCATTTCAATATTGAGTACACCATGTACTATTGAGACCGTGACGATATTGAAATCCATAACTAAAAGCATATTTCTAGTTACATTCAACTAATGTTGTTTCTTAGATTCCTTCGGATTGATTTCTTCACGTTCAATCCTATATGATTAATAGCTTTCTAATCCATTCATTTATATTTATATATAATTAATTTATTGACTTGTTTATTAATTTTATTTATATTTTATATTTTTAAAGTAATATTTTTTATTTGTTAAGTAATATGATATTTTTAGATTATATATATATATATATATATTATCGTACATTAATATGTAGCCTCAAATAATATATTTACATTGTCCCCCTCTCAACCCTCATGTTAGGGTTCAGTAATTTTCCCAAGGTTAAAGAAAGAAAATCACTGAGGTAACCACAAACCATTTTTGGAGATCAGGACCTAGCCTTCCTAATCTCAAAGAGGGCTCTCTCTTTATGATTTAACTTTGTTTTAGTTAATTAATTTTAGGCTAGTTATGTTTGTACATGGGCTTTCATTTGAATTTGGATGGTGGGATCACTTACTTAGATGAACAGAGGTTTGGTTTTACCATTTGGATATGGAGTCAAAAGTCAGACAAACTGGATTGTATCAAGCTTTAAAAGACATTGTCTCCAGGGAAGATAGGTGAGTTTTTATAGATCTTAGACCCTGAATGGTGAAATGGCTTGTAATCAGATCTAGGGAGCAATTAAGGGTTCCCTAGGCCAGATTATGGAAGGAATTGAAGAGGTCAACTGGGATGGGAGAAAAATTAAGGGTTCTCAATTCCAGGTATTAGCTGAAAACATAAAAATGACTAACCATGGAAAACAGAATGTACTTAAACAAGTTCTGAGTTATATTTCCAGTTAATGCATTCAAATTTGGAATTACAATTAAGTTTATGAAAACATAAGAAGGTAACAAAATCACATAAAGAATATACTTCTCTACAAATAGTTCATCTTATGAATCCTGCAGTGCAATGTTTTTATTACCTTCTCTAGTCTGTTGACTTGAAATTGGTACAATCACCCTTAGGTTCAAGATCAAAATAACTCTACAAATGTATAATAATCCACCTTCAATACTTTGAACTATGAAGTATTTATACAAAAGTAATTTACCAAATATCTCAAACTGTATTGAGAATTAATCTAGGAAAAGGAAAATATCTTCATGCAAGAAGATAGAGACAACTTTTCAACTGTTGCTTGTTGTCCCTGTTATTTAGGTTCTGTTGTCTTTGATGTTTGATCTTTTTCCCTTTAAGTTGCTTGGCTATTTGGTCTTAACGCTTGATGTTCTGTTTTAATTTTGGCATTTCATCTAATGCACTTTGACTCTGCTAACCTGTTAATATCCTTTTACTATGCTCTTTTACTTTTTACTGTACACTTATATTTTTATTGTGCATTTACTACAGTAAATCATTTAGTTTTTCCCATGTCTCCTCATCTGGTAACTGGATATTGAGCATCTTTCTGTATATTTCATCCTCCTCTGTGTATTTGGAAAAAGTAGGCTTATTGACAAAAATGTGTTTTACCTCATGCTAGAGGTAAAACAAGTTTTCAAAAGTTTGATAGAATACTTTGCCTATTGGTATGCCACTCATGGATGTAGTTTTTACCTAATCTCTAGCCACTTCCTTGATATTCTTATTATAATCCTCACGTTTCATTAGATTATCATTTATAACTAGGGGACTAGGTAATCCCTTTTCCTCAAAAGTTCAAACTTAACCATGAATCTGCCATTGGCCAATTGCATGGTTTGACACTTATCTTCCAAGTTCAACATCAAATTCTTCTTGGTGAGGACTCTTTTAAATTCCAAAATTGTACCTGTCTTGTCAAGTATCTCTAACTCTTGCATCTCATATTTGTTGTTGGAGTTGAGGAAGTGGATGATTCTTCCAGCTTCCTCTGGCATGTCTCCAAGTTCTTCTTTGACTCTCTGAATGGCTTCTGTAGCATGCTTTATAAACTCAACTTGTTCAAAAATAACCTGGATGGATGGCCAAATATCATTGACAGGGTCAATGATATTGGCCCATGGTTTCTCCTTAGCCTTACCTATAGGTTCACCCAGTGTCAGTTCTTTCTCTAGGATTTTGATTCTTTTTGTCATCCTTGTGGCCTTCTACTGTTCTTCTTTGTGCATGATTTTGGCCAATTTGTAATCTGTTTCTAGGTTGGTGAATTTCTCCTTAAGTCTGTTCATCTCAATGGTCTGAATGATCATTTTTTCCATTGCTTTGACTAGCCTGTTTGCTTCATCACATGTTGAGCCTATTGTTGTAGATATTGTTGTTGATGTAGTTGGTGTAGATACATGTAGTGTTGTGACCATAGTAGCAGTGGGGGCAAGGACGTTGCCAATGTAGAAGGTACAATTGTGGTAACTGTTGGAATGATAGTTGCAGGAGCATGATCAAGACTACTTTGTTTAATCTAAATCAAGCTATCTAATTCTTTATCCATATTCTTCAACTAACAATTCAATTGCAGCACTAGTCCATCATCTCTTCATGATTGTTCTGACTTTCAAGGACCTCCTTTGTCTTTGGGTGCTATAAATGAGGCAGCTTAAGCTGTTTCTTGAGGGATGATATGTCCTCATTCTTCTTCTTGATTAATTTCTTTGTGGCCTTAATATCACTTTGGTTATGGCCTAGTTCAATGACCAAGTCCTCCAAGGACTTCATTCTGTTGTCTTTGGCCTGTGAGGAGGCCTTCTCTAATTTGTATTGGGTTGTCACATTAACCAATGAATCTTGTAGCTCATGGATAGCCATGGCCTTTCCTATGAGGGTGGAGTAAATTGTTTCCCCAGCCTACTTATGCAACTCTATCTGATCAATGGGATGAACATCGCTAGCCAATACCTCAAAATTTGTCTTCTTGTAGTCTGCTTAGGTCTTTGGTTGTTGTATAGTGGGTTGCAAAAATGATACCTGCATCTTCCCTGCTTTGATGTCGAAGACTGACTTCAATTTGGTCTGGTTTGGTGGTGTAAGCTTGAGGTATTAGGCATATGTCTCTTCCTTCAAATTCTCATTCCTCATCTTTATCTCTTTGAATCTTTCTTTGACATCATTTTCCCTGTCAGCTAGCTTGACAAAGGAAGGAACCTCCAGACTCTATTGTCTCTCTATCATTTGTGTGTTAGAGGTTGATGGCTGCTGTGATTCACCTGATGTAGTTGTTTCTTTACTTGTCTGTCATATTTCCTCAGTGTCAATTATTTCCTCGGATGCAATGTTCTCCTCCTGTTCAGACACAGGATTCAACTTAGACCTCTTTCTTAGTTTAAATAGCTCATCTGTAGTCTCCATGGTAGAGCTGGATGCCTCCTCCCTATTCCTCTTAGGATTCTTCTCCTCATTGGCTAGGGTCTAAAGGATCGGAGGAATTTTCATTGCCTCCCCTTGTTTTGGAACCTGGAAGAAAGGGTTATGGTCAAATTGTCTTTCAAGATAAATCAGTGTGTTCTCTACATCCACAACTGTGGTGTCCATATCAATCAATGTGTTCTCCACCCATTGATCTTGGTTAGCAAACTGTTCAATGTCAGGTCTTGGGTGGTGGATGTATGGTGCCAACTTGACCTTGAGTCTAAGTTTATTTATAACCCAATGAGGGTCATACTGCCACATGAACTTGTTGCTAGATTTCATCTGTTGTAGTAATCTGTCGGCCTCTAGTCCAGGTTATCTATTGTTACAAATGAATGGGCCCAATTGGTTGTTCACCTTGAACTATGTTTTCTTCTTAGCAGATAGGAAGTGGACCTCATCTGAGTGGATGATTTGTCTGAAGTACTCAAGTACAAATATCTTCATAGGGAGATATTTGGGAAACTTATAGTGGGTTAGCTCACAACCATAAATTTTGATCTCATTGTGGTTCTGGTAAAGGTACCAATCTCCCACCTTGCTATTCTTAGCCAATTGTAGCACCTTCTTGATGTTTTGTCTGATCCTTGGCTGAGTATTAGAAGTTAGCATGTTCATGACTAGGTATACAAAGGATTCTATTAAGTCTTTGTAGGTAAATGATGTGGAAAACTTCTAGACCAAGGGTGTTTAGTAGACCACTGATCTCTCCTTTCCTTTGGTATCTAGCTTCTGAATTCTCATAGGGAACTTGTCTGTCTGGTAATACAAAAAAATATAAAACAACTCTGAATAGTATTTGAAAACTGTTTCAGTGGACAGTCTGGTGAATTGTTCATGCATTATGTCTGCAATGAACTGAGCATAATCATACATTATAGTAGGAGGCTTGCATGGAGTGAAAATGGATAGGAAGGCCATGGTTACCTCATCCACATGCTCATCTGAAGTATATCCTAGGATGCATAAGAGCATGGCGATTATGTGTCTACTAGTCTCTAAGAAAATAGTGGTAGCATAGGGTGGGGTATCTGTAGGAGTATGGCGGTTTTTAATGATGAAATTGTGGAATATTTTCTTTATCTTGATAGGGTCTAATGAGATTTACAGGTCCAATAGGTCTCCAATGGATAGAGGGGTTTGATTAGGGCTAGGCTGGATTTGCAGCATTTGGTTGATGGACTCAGGTGTAATGGTGAATACCAACTCCTGGTTTGGGGAAACAATAGCCCTTTGGCTGAGATAAAAGGCAGGAAAAAATGTACAATATATGGGAATGGGTGAACTTCTAGGAATATGTATTTGGGTAAATTGGATTCCCAAAGGTGAATGTCATTTGCATGGTTTAGGGACCTGTCCTTACTCTGACAATGGAGCTGTAGAAGGTGGGCTGGAGTTGCAGTGTCTCTTATTTGGAAATCCGTGTCTGCTAGGGCCAAGTGGTCAATGTTCATGTGAGGGGTTGATAGAGGTCTATCATTCGAAGAGGTCTGGGTAGCCATATTTAGGATAAAATGTGGGAATTAGGCTTATACAGGCTGAAAGAATGAGGTCTTGAAGACTGAGGTGCAGTGATAGGGTAATGGAAGTTTGCAAATGAGGGGTTTTGGTAGTTACGTGGAAATACTCTCAATTCAAGGGAAATGAATTAAATTCAATTACTTTAATGTTTGAATTCATAACACATTTTTGAATTTGAGAGGGTCGTTCTGGTTTGTTGTCAAAATACATGGAAATAGTGGCATAGGTTGCAAACTGGTGTGAATAGTTGCCACATAAGGTAATTTGGCTTCAACTATGCACTGGATGGTTGAATTTGGTGTCAGGGGCATATTTGGAAAGTACTCGGTGGTCGAATCCAGTTGTAGAAGCTCGGGGATGTGCATGAAGGCTTAGGAAGCTTTCACAGAGCAAAAAGGGTAAAAATGGGTGTCTTCAGCCTTTTAACTCGCAACGGTTAGAATTTGGCATGGAGTTCATAATGAATAGTAAGTGGTTTGGGCTTTTGGTGGGGAGGTAGTATTGGGGGCCATCCCACCACTTTTGTGCGATGGGCGGTATTTTCCCAAGAGCACGTGAATTAACAAGGGGCTACCACGTAACCAATGTGGGCCTGAGGAATACCTCTCATATCTTGTGCTCTCTGGGTGGTAAAGGCGAGGGGTGAATGGACGTCATATGGATGCGCGCTGTCAAATCTGGGGGTGACAGATCTAACGGCTGTCGCGCGGTGAAGTTGCACAGCAGGAACTGGAGTGGAAATTAGCGGGGCCCAGGGGTTAATTACAATTGATTTGTAATTAATTTATGATTAATTGTGGGATTAGTTTACCGCGCTAGGGTGGTGGGTTAAACAAGTTTTGTCGGGAAAAATTACTATGTAGCAGAATTAATAAAGTAATGCGTGGGGGGATTTAAACTTAGGATAAAGGGTTTTTTGGGTTTTTTGGGGTTTTTAGGGAAATTAACAAAGGGAAAGTGATTTTTCAAAGGGGAAAGGGTTTCACACTAGGGAAAAAGGTATTTTGTGTAGGGGAATGAATTTGGAGGGTAATTTCCTAGGGAATTGTGTGAAACGAAGTGGTAGGGGTCAAATGAAGGGAAAAGGTGTTTTCATAAGAAATGAAGGGGTAAAAGGGGAAATTAGTAAGTATGTAGTGGGGGGTAAAATGAAATGAAGGGGAAGTTAACCAAATCATCTTATGAACATCCTTTTACTTTCATAACTGCTCCTGTACACTAAAACACATGGTTAAGCATGATAAATGTGCTTATGCCTCAAATAGCTTTTATTTCTGCAACCTTTCTTCTACTTACCCTTTTACTTACCCTAACATTTTTTCTTCAGTTTCTTGGGTGCATTTAAGTTAGCTCACCCTTTCTCTCCTTTTTAGTTTATGAAACAAACTATCTACTTCTAACCTTATATCTTCCAATGACTTAGATTAAGCTATGAGCACATTTTATTTCCCTACCTAACTACTAATCTACCAAGATTAAATTGTTTGGCTAGATCTTTATTCTCTAACTATAAACATGAAATTCAAAGCATGAAGTAGTCATGATTAAACATTTTGACTATCATGGGTTGTGGCATATATGACAAGCTGCACACAACCATTATTTTGCATAATAAAGTAAAAAGTAGTTAGGTAGAGAAATAAAATGTGTTCATAAGCTTAATCTAGCCTTTGGAAGATATAAGGTTAGAATTATATAGTTTGTTTCATAAAATAAAAATGAAAGAAAGGGTCTGTTAGGTTAAACGCACCCAACAATGTGAAGAAAAAATGTTAGGGTAAGTAAAAGGGTAAGTAGAAGAAAGGTTGTAGAAATACAAGCTATTTGAGGCATAAGCACATTTATCATGCTTAATCATGTGTTTCAATGTGCAGGAGTAGTTATGAAATTAAAAGGATGCTCATAAGTTGATTTGGTTAACTTCCCCTTCATTTCATTTCAACCCCCACTGCATACTTACTAATTTCCAGTTTTACCCCTTCATTTCTTATGAAAACACCTTTTCCCTTCATTTGACCCCTACCCCTTCGTTTCACACAATTCCCTAGCAAATTACCCTCCAAATTCATTTCCCTACCCAAAAACCTTTTTCCCTAGTCTGAAACCCCCTTTGAAAAAATCACTTTCCCTTTGTTAATTTCCCTAAAAACCTAAAAAACCCATAAAACCCTTTATCCTAAGTTTAAATCCCCCCCCCACATTACTTTATTAATTCTGCTACATAGTCATTTTTCCCAACAAAACGTGTTTAACCTGCCACCATGGTGTGGTAAACTACTCCCACAATTACTCATAAATTAAGTACAAATCAATTGTAATTAACCCCTCAGCCATAACAACTTGAAAGCAATCTGAATTAACAAATAAGTTTTATCTTTATACTAGTATTATTTAACAATATAATATCATCAAAAATATTTTATATTAATATTATATAACAATATAATATTCTTTTTTTCTAAGTAATACTATTCTATTGAAAGGAAGCAAAGTAAAAATACATCGAGGCTCCGGCCTCTGTAGTGCAGAATAGAGTTATATCAAAATTCTCAAAAAAACTGACCTTGGCTGCCCAACGAGGGGAAATCAGGCCGAGTGGGTCTCAAAACTTAACTTAAAAGATCCACACAGGGGTCCTGATCCATAATAATTAGAAAACATGTTAGATAATTTGACAATGAACAGAAGAAAAACCTCAAACAACATGGTCATGAAACTGCGAACGAATTACAATGCGACAACTGGCAATTGGATCATAAGTCTGGCCAGACCCCTTGGATGTCCTCATGGGGAGGCTCTTCAACAATTTGACATGCATATTCACACCAGTTGTCATCTTCTGCAGACGTGCCACGCGGTGTGCCACTGGTTTCTTGTATGTCTGCTGAGCTTCTCGTAGCTGCATGTTTGTCTGACGTGTCATCCAGAATTCTTTCAACCGCCTTCATGCCACCCTCTCGGCCTGCAGTATCATGCTTTCTTCCAGCCATCTCCGCTTCTTACCGAATGCCTATTTTCCCTGCCATCTGTTGCTTGCCTATTTGTTTCTCAATGCCTTCCAGTGATGGTGTGCGAGCTTGGCTCCATAGCTTTGGGTGGGGGGTGGCAAGAGCAATTTATCAGGGGGTGGGGGGTGAATGAATTGTGATTAATGAGGTCCATGGCCTTATGCTTGTTGCAATTTTCTTGACTAGAGAACCAGAGTAATTGTGCTTGCAGGTTGACAAGAACATGCCATAAATTGGCATGGAAGGGGATGTGGGTGGCAATGTGGCCAAGCCGCCTGTCATCCTTCTGTCTAATCATCATTAACTGTGTCATTGAGGCCCGCATTTGGGTATATAACAATATAATATTATCAAAAGTATTCTACTGCAATTTTTAAAAAGTGATTTTGAGATACAATTATAGTTGGGTAAATTTAGATATAACTTATATAAATAATTAATTGAAAGTTTTTTAATTATATTAATAAGTATATTTAATTTGAAATAAAATTATATGAATTTTAATTTAATTATCAATAATATAAAGTTGATTGTAGAGATCTAATTTTGAGGAATATTCTAAAATATTTTTTGCAGTGTTCTCAAATTAAGTTTGAAATTTATCTCCAAAGTAATTAAGCCTTCTTTTTCCTGTTAATTAATTTGATTAGTTAAAAAATTGTCATATCAACCAATTTCATGTGAAATGAGTTATACTTTTATAAGCATGAGGTATTAATTAAATATGATATTTTTCTATACCTATTTACAAATAAAAAATTTACATAATAAAATAAAAATTAATATCCATAGTTAAAAATCTTATTACATTGTCTCCCATTCAAATCCACAATAACAATAAGTATACCTTGCTTATCTCTAAGCTCTAGATGAGAAAATGCTTCTGAAACCAATAAGCCATCAACTTTGACCAACTAGCTTAGTGATACTCACATTAGGGTAGTGGTTGCCATTGGACAGTCCGAGAACCAAGAGAAGCTCCAAAAAAAACACAACATGTGAGACCACAGATTACCGCGTATTGATTTTTTTGAAAAATACAAGGGTGGTTACCTTTTAAGTAGTTAGAAATAGTTAGAATCAGTGATAGTCAAATAGAGGGCAGAGACAGGAAAAAAATAAAATCCTCCATATTGTAGGGATAATTTTCGCTACCACCAAGAATTTTCATGATTGGAGAGAAATGTGATGCTTAGAAAAAAGAGATAATTTTAAAAATCAGAGATTGTATGAGAGAAAAGCAATTTGAAGAAGTTGAGGTTCCAGTGGGAGAGAAAGACTAGACCTACATTAACAATATTCTAGCCTAATTATAGCAAGATGCTAGAGTTTGAGGAGGTGAAACTATGAAAGCTACTGATTTGTACAATAATCTTAATAAGGAAACTATGGTTGTTACTACTGAATTGGTTGTGATTAAATTGTATAATATATAGAATAAATATTTTCAAAGATTGCATTGATGTTGTCTAATAAAACTTAATGTTAACAAAAAGATAGATAATGACACCTTTTATATATACATGATGGGAGAGAGGGAGAAATATACATATTTACATAACAAGGTTAGCATGATTACAGGTCAACACTAAGAAGAGGCTCTCAAGTTAATCCTTAACCCTCATGTAGCTTGTCAAATGAAAACCCTTCAAGAATATTGGAGAACTTAAACCCATCATCTTGGATCATTTTTATTGAATATAAGGATTTCCCCTAAATTCTAGAATATATATATAATGGCTACATGAGTGATATAACTCCACCAAGATAATGTCCATTAAATAGTGAAAGAAAAATTGAACATATAAATTCATTTTTTAATACATGGGAAGCTACACTACTGTAAAATTATTAGTCTCGGTCTGATGTTTATGACCATGGAAACCATTAATGGACGAGCTCCCAAAATAAATATGGAACATTGCTAGAGAATTGTTGACCAATTTAGATAATTTCATTGATTTTTCTTCAATTTGGTTCTTGAAATTATCACTAATTTTCCCTCCTACTATAACAATTAACTTATGGAATCCATCCTCACATGTTTCCTAGTTTGTAACATCTGCTATGTTGTCCATTGATTATTTTATGTGAGAGCCTAGGGGAATTCAGGAAGACTCTTGATTTTTTTTTTTTTATGCAAATTAGAAATCTCTAAAAAGAGAGAAAATATTTGTTGTAGATATATATGGATCAATGTTAATAGAGTGGGTAGAGTATAATTTTTTACTCCAATTATGCGCACTATTCAACTTTTTTCTTTTTGTCGAATGTGAAGTGCTTGTCTCGCTCACTCAAAGCAAGTAGGTTTTCAGATATTAGTGGGAGGAAGTATTAAACTGCTTTTGTTGTTATATGGTTAATGTGTGTGGAAGTGCAATATTCTTCCTGTCAGAATGATTTATGATAATTAACATAACATTTTTCAAGGTGATACAGATTTTGATGCTATTTTTAGCAAGCGCATGTGGAGTTGCCTAAATTTCAGCTAGCGGGAGAGAGTGTTGCAGTTCCTATTTTTCCATCTTGGGAAAAGTAAATTCACATGCTAGAAGGATAGGGAAGGCTATGTGGGCAAGGAAAGAAGGCTCCTCTATGATGGACATCAGTAAACTTTATTCTTAGAGGGAAGATGTGGACATCTCACAAAAATCTATTTGCTCTAAGAGTAAAAATTTTGAGACTAAGGAAACTAAAATATGTTCTCGTTCCACACTAGATGGTATGATTATCTGATGCAAGTTGCAAAAGATTATTATTCTTATATGACATCAGTGAATATTCAGAGTTCATTGGAACAAGCTCATATAATTCTAAGAACATCTAAATCACTAGACCAAGAAATGTTGCAGCCAAAGCTACAAAAAAATCAAACTATAACTTTTGGGCAAGCTCCATAAATTTGGGTGATTATTGATGGTCTTTTCCACTCTCCCCCTTGGAAAGCAAGGGTTATTGTGAAAGAAACAATGAGAAACATCACAACACTCAACAGGTTGCATATAAGTGGGTACCAATTCAATCCAAAAGTGGGAATGCCTCTGCAACTGATAAAGTTGTAGATGAGTCCCACAATGGTACATTAGTTTGTAGAATGACTAATGAAGTTAGAAACAAAGATTGTGTGAGGCTTCTTCAACTAAAACTCAAATTAGATATTCTAGTGCCAAGATAAATTTGTTTGGAATGGCATTTAGGGACATTCAATCACATATACACAATCTAAGATATTCAAATTTCCACTAAATTCAGTAAAGGAAATTTATATAAGTAATAGTGACCGTATAGAGAATGCATTTTCAAAAACTAGATTAGATTTTCATGTTGCTTGCATGAGCATTGGGAATGAATTACAATTGCTTGATGAATCAAACAAGAAGTTTCATTCTATTTTAAGGTCTATTGATTCAACATAATAGTATGAAATCATTTCAGAACATATTGAAAAGAATGGAGTTTCCACCTTCCACGGTTTTAACACCATATAATCATTTTGAATGGAAGCCAAAGATTCTACTTTAGCTCAAAAGTAGAGGTTCGTATTTGATATTCATGATAGCTTAGATTAAACCAAATTGTATAGTTGGAAAAAATCAAATATTTCAACCACATTACAATAATAAATCTAAATGATGAAACTAAATTGAGGATATTATTGTCTAAGCATTTGTATACGAAATACAATTAAGTTGGCCTAATAAATAATGGAATAAATTATAAACATATGAAACCAATCTAAATCCATAAAAATTCACACATTCATCATGTTTCACATAATCACTTTCCTCGGGAGTTTGCTGAACAATTCTAATTCCAGGGTATTTCTGAGAAAATACATTTTTATGCTTCATACTTCAAGGCTACATTTAACTTTATTGCACTTTCCATGTATAGGGACAAATTCATCAATGGAGGAACATGATGGATGTGACCACATTTTGTATTTTAAGGTTCAAGTGTCAAATTTGTATTTAACTTTTCGATGACTTTATTTTGTAATTCAACAACATTTTCAAGAGTATCCTCCAACTCAACTGGCTCATTACTCACCTGATGGTCTTTACTGTCTTCCACAATTTGGTCTCCATTTCCTTCAATTGGTCCGGCATCCATTTGAAATTCCACTTTTGGAAAAGCCCCTTAAGTTACATATCCCGCAAAATCAATTCTAGCATTATCCTCTTCTTTCTCAAAATTAATTACTAATATTATTTTTATCCTTGTGTACATATTATCCTTGATGAAAAAGTTGAAACTTGTAATGAAAAAATAAGCCAATAGTTGAATAAGACAAGGGAAACAAACCTGTTTTGTAATGTTCCAATATCGATGGAATTGAGAAGCATTTGAGACAGGTTCATGGCTTCTCCAATATTTGATGCAATCACCAATTCGAGGTAAATAATTAATAGTCAAAAACAATGTTTTTTACTTGAGATGAACTTGGAAACCACTTTTGATGGTTTGTCACTCAAACGTCTAGCTCTTTACTGTATTGCAGTTGAAGTTGGTTGTGATATACATATTGGTAATCTAAGTTTTGTATATTAAAATAAATGAGAGTAGTTGATAGCCTTTCTCTTGTAGATTAAATATTGTTTTCGTTTGATTAAATGTTCTCACAAATATTTTAAGTGGACACTTCACCCATTATCAATACTATATGATAATATTCTACTAGGCTCAAATAAACCATGTATTATGAAATTACATCAATTCTTTTAGGAAACAAAACCTAATCCAACTTATTGTGAAAACATTTAGGGGGTATGGTAGAGCCATAATTTTCTTTATGTAAGAGTAACATTTCTTGTGATTCATCCATTCCTAAGATTATACTACTACTGCTCTGTTGTAAAAGGATTTCACATAGGTGAAAAACTACTCAATATCATTATATACTAGAGAGTCAAGACTCTTTTCTGTCTAGTAGGCATGTTGTAACCAAATCTACCATCCTATTCTCTGAACTTGTTTAAGAGTTTTATAAATCAACATGTAAAGTAAAGCCTCTTCAACTACAACTAATTGTATACTGCATGCAAAAAATAAAGAGGCGGGATGTGTTAAACTAATCCCTATTGAATCATCACATGGATACCTATAAAAAAAATTCCACAATAGTACATCTATCTTAAACATGACTAACAACCAATCAAATAATTAGCAGAGTATTAAATTGTTCATTAATTTTTCATGAGTAACATTCAAAATTTTCTGCTCTTTGTTTTATTGTAATTGAAGTTAAGGGACGTTTTATGATATTTCACTCAAACTTCTAGGTTTTTTTAATATTGCAATTGAAGTTGGTTGTGTTATTGAAATAGTTAATCTAGGTTTGACATCCTTAAAATTTAGAAGGGACTTCCATATGGCTTTGCACAAATCATTCTATATTTCATTGTTTGATTTTTTTTTGTTTCTAGTAGATATACCCAGCTTAGTGTGGGCATTTCCAAGCATTAGGACCTATATATAATAAAATTGCAAATCAACTTGATGGGGTTTACTCACTAATACAAAATAGCTAATTAGTTGCTAAAATAATGACTAAAATTTGCATGTAAATGACCACTTTTCAGTCAGTGACCAATAGTAGCTAATTTACAGTATCTTATAATGCGACCAACTTTTAGTCATTTTTAGCTTAGTCATTAATTTGTTGTCTCAATTTCATCATCTAGTAGTATTTTTAATCATATATTTGGTCATTAATTTAGTCATTGGTTTAGTCATTAATTTTGACAATTAATGACCAAATATACAAAAAAATATATTACTATATTTTCACCCAAGAAAACCAATTAATGACTAAAGAAATATGACCAAAAATGTTGGTCATGCTGTAATATACTGTAAATTAGCTACTAATAGTCATATATATGCAAATTTTAGTCATCATTTGAAACCAATTAATGACCAAAGAAATATGACTAAATTTTGGTAGTGTTATAAGATAGCGTAAATTAGCTACTAATAGTCATATATATGAAAATTTTAGTCGTCATTTGTAATCATAAATTTATCGTTTGCAGTAGTCATTTATCTTTTTTGGTAGTTTCATATTCATTATATAAATGACAAATTTAGTAATTTATATTTGTTTCATTTACATTCATTAATAATCATTATAAACAACTAAGTTAGTCGTATATTGATTTTATTTGTATTCATTATTACTCAATATAAACTACTAATAGAGTAGTTTTAGATTGATTTTATGTGTTCATTATTAATAACATAAATTAATTAGTATGATTTTTGACTAAATTAAAAAAAATTCATACAATGTGCATGCTTATGTAATCTAAAAAAATGCAAAGCTACATATTTTAATTACGATACTAAGCAATATCAAGTGCAACTATAAGTAATTTCAACCACAAATTATATTATATTAAATATCAATTATTACAATATGAGTTTCCAACTTAATATTGGTTGGACTAAAATTTACACATAAAATGTTGTTTCATTACTTCAAAACATTATCATTGTGTTTCCAAGGCATTACAATTGAATTCACCAACTCTAAAGACTTGACCATCAGTCTCGATGTGTGCCTTTTGTAGGCTATTGGATCTAAGGGTATCACTAGGCCGATTCTCTTCTCTCTCTCTCTTTTCGTTTGTTTCTCTAGTGTTATTTTTCTCTTCTTTCTTCAATTATTGCTTCTTACCATCAATATTGAGTTCCTTTTCTGAAAACAAAAGAAGATATGTTGTAGAGTGTAAGTCGTGAAAGGCGATGAACATTAAAATATAAACTAAAGTAGACTACAAAGAATTTATACAACATATACCTCAACATCAACAATGTCAAAGCTATTTTCCCCCATAAAAGCAAGAAACTTGACCAAGTTTTCTTCAGTTGGGCAATAGTGGGCACTATGTGGCCATATGACTTGTATAAACAAAGAAAATAAAATGTCCCCATAGAAAAGAACACCTTAGTAACTTAGTATTCAATCCTTAGTGAAAGCTTAAGCGAATCATGCCAACTAAGTTACATGCTAAAAAGCTCAAGTTGTAGATAACTTGTGAAAACAAATAATCTGAGATGTCATGTCTAATCCTTGTCATTTTATTTTAAACAAAATTTTATTCTCTAATGCATGAACTTGGTCGTGTATATAAACAACATGAAAGTAAACATTTCTAATAGTCATGAAAATATTTTAATACAAAACAACTAAAAGGAATTCAATCAACATCGTGTAATACTAATTTCATCTTCAAGATTTGTTTGTTGTTTAAATGGGCATTACACCAAGTATTTTCAATTTCATAGTTAAAAGACAAAAAAACAAAATAAATGTCCAAAATACAATCAAACAATAAAGAGAGTATATCATAGAATGGACATTGCAATTATAGAAAAATTGTTCACCTGTCCACTAATGTCTTTTCTCGCATTCCTCAAAAAAATTGTTGCCCAAAATAACCAATGAGGTGAAGGAATCACAACATTAAAAACCATAGGAATCCCTACTAGAAACATTTCCAAATTCGATGGCTCAGGTGCCTCAAGGATCTCCAACAACAAATTAATCCTATCCAAGTCATGCTCTACATTGTCTCCCCATCCTTTTTCCAATCATATTTCCTGTAACCTTCCTACACCAGAGTCAAGTAACAATCAAACGAAGGCATTGACATTTGGTTTGATCATTTATATCTAAAAACATTGAATCTAAAAATATTTTAACACAAAACAATTATAATACTAATATTGTATTCGAGTTTTGGATGTTTTTTAAATGGATACTAAATATGTTAAATTTTATAGTTAAAAGACAAAACAAAATCAAAGTAAAAGTTCAAAATGCAATCAAACAATAAAGAGAAAGTATCATGGAATGGGTGTCGCAATTATAAAATGTTTTTTTACCTATCCACTAGTGTCTGGAATTCCTAAAATTGCTTTCCCAAAATAACCACGAGGTGAAATAATCACAAAATTAAAAAACATAGGAATCCTTCCTAGAAACATTTCCAAAGTCGATGGATCAGGTGCTTTAAGGATCTCCAATAACAAATGAATCATATCCAATACATTCTTTGCATTTCCTCCCCATTCTTTTTCCAATCCCATTTCTTGTAATCTGCACACACATGAGTCTAGTAACACTCAAACGAAAGATTTTATACTTTTTTAGAAAAAAAAATGGAGATTTGTCAAGCATGCTAATTGCATGGTACATATACTCATATATATTTGCATATATTTTTGTAAAAAAAATGGAGATTTGTCAACTAGGCTAATTGTATGTTACAAAAATGGTTTCTACAAATGTATCCATAAATATGATGGATATTACTCATAAATACATGCAGAAGGTTTGTCAAGTCAGAAACATGTACAAATTTGAAGTCCTAGTTGTGTGAATGTTTTACATATTTGATGCAGATTCAATTTTGTTCTTCTTTATTTGAGCTTTGAAAGCCCTTCATCTGGTGAGCCTATATAAGAGTACCTATACCACCATAACCCTTAAACAAAGTTGGTGCCTCACTACTTCCAGTGTTGTAAGTTGCTAGGGATGCAAAACAATAGAGGTCATACCCATAGAGTATAAATTTATAGAATTTGATTTTTAACCCAACCATTGCTAGTGTGAAAGGGAATTTTACTGCTTGGATCATTTGGAATACCTATAAGGTTGGCTAGAAGATCACCTCACTACTCTCTGGAGTTGGCCTTCTATTTTTTTAGATTTGATTGCGATTTTACTTTTGGTATCCTTCTTTTATATTAGAGTCACTTTGTAAATGGCACTCTATATGGACATCATTTTACCTAAAACAGTCTCATTGACCTACTTCAGTAGTCATTTATTGGACATTAATACATTTATTGTATATTTTCTCATTTTATCTTATCTACCAGTCTAACATATCCATAAATTATTTTACAACCAAACAAATATGCTCAATAGATACACTAATACAATCAACAATCATCTAAATGAAGATTAAGATATCAATTTTGGCATAGGCAGCAAAAGAAAACAACTTTCTATTAAATAACCAGCATTGAATAATTCTTTTGAAATTTGATAATATAAACAACCGTGAAGAAGGTCAACACACCTCTCTTTCAATGCATCAACAACTAGCATTAGCCCACTATAACAGTATAATATGATGCCCAACCAAGAAGGAATAAATCTGAAATGAAATGATGATGACCTTGGGTACAAATGAACCCTGAATTTTTTTCCAGAATCAACCTTCATACCAGCAATTTTATCTTCAACCGCAAATACAAGTGTCTATGTAATTTCTCCATAATGAATTATTTCCAATCAATAAGAGACCTCCTTTTGTAGGCTTTCTTTACAATTTATATGGAATAAAATATAAATGAATAATCTAGAATTTCCTAGATGTGGGATGTTCTAGTAAGAAACCCTTCGTTATGACCTTGAGATAATCAAACCATCCAAGTTTCACCCTTCTATACCAAATGCTCCACTAAAATACTGTTTTTCCTTAACATTTGTGCCTTCCTAGAGGCTTCTCCATGCAACAACCCCTTAAAATAGGGTTGATTAATCATAAATAGCATTATAATAATGTCAAACATATGCATATAGTTTTGTAATAGATAAAAACAATATTAAACTACAAATGTATTTGAAAAACGGTTCCATTAGTACAACATAGATTAATTATATTAAGGACACACTTTAAGTTTCAAAAAGAAAATAAAAAAATATATATTAAAGGCTTAGATGCATTTAAATAGGCATTAGAAAATGTTATAAAGTATTACATGTTCTAGCCCCTACTATCCACTATGTTCAATAGCATCCTCTGCAAAAGCATCCAACATGCCAACCATTGAAGTGTGCATGAACACTGTCTCAAAAAATATAGCTTCTATATTTGGCCTAAGATCCAAAAAAAAGGAGGTGCGCTACTTAGATTATTGTCTAATGATATTCTAGCTTCCTCACTGATATCTTCAAAGTGGCATATTTTTTCATGTAATCAATCTACAATTAAATCTTTACCCTTGTGATCCATTATATAGCTTCTAGGTTCCTCTTTACTAGGTTTTAGCCTTTAGGGCCTTAAAAATTAATTTTTGTTTTTTTTAGAATGAGAATTTGAACTTTAGAGCTCTTGAAACATATTTCCCTTTCTTCTTCAACATTTCTCCCAACAC
>APFE030866276.1:29033-53552 GCA_000404065.3 Pinus taeda
ACTGTGTAGCTTTCATACTCAAATTGCTAAATTGGAAAGACAAAACTACCGAATGTTCTAAACGTTTAATGGTTGATATTGCGAATAGATAACATCGACAAATATTTCTACTATACCACCAAAATAATATGAAGCAAGATGGAGAATATTGAAAAGAAAAATCAATTATTTTAATTGCAAGAGGAGAAACTAGACATACCAACAATGGAAAATTATGAAACATGAGCACCTCTCATTCACATTAACTAATTGTGATAATACATGAGTGACTATGGATAAATACAAAGAGATAGCCATTAAATTTAGAAAGACACATTACATGTGAAATTTAACCTTTTCAGATGATAGTTATCGTTCTATAAAATATAGACTACATTGAATACAATTCACCATAGAAAACTACTAAAATGAAACATCATTATAAACATGATGATCATGACTAATCTAATTTTAACTCTAAGATGCTAAATTGACACACTTGGGAAAAAATAACTTGAACTTTGACCAAGTCACCAAATAATTATTATGTAATTTGTGTGCTCATTGTCCCTATAGGATGATGATGGTAAAAATTGTTCAAAACATGCAACTAAGGGGAAAATCCATCATGATTCTGTCACTAGGATGGAAATCCACCTATATTGAAAATGTATCCTATTTTTCGAAACAAATCTAATCCAAAATAACAAAAGAAACACATATTGTGATACGATTTCAAGGAGATTAATGCAATTGTGAGTTGTGCTAAGGCATATCCAATAACTAAGAATATATTCCTTTGACCTATGATTCATTTAGGCCCATCTCTCTTTGCCACTTCTTATATAAAATTAAAGGTAAAATCATTGCATGATGATTCATGCTTAGGACCCATCTTGTCTAAGATCATTTCTAAAAAGTAGAAAGGTTCTTAAAAGGAAAATGAAATATTTATGCCATTGGAATAGCTTGGGAATCCTACATTCCATTAAAAACAAAAAATTACTCTACTCTGCCATTAAGCTAGACTTGTCCATGGCCTATGATGGGGTGGACAAGACCTTTCTATGATTGTTAATTATACATATAGGACTAGACAATCTAGTGAAATGGTATGAGGATTATTATAACTTTGTCTCTTGTGTTGTGCTAATTAATGGAGTTGATTCATAGTTATTTATTCCCCATGAAGAACTAAGATAAATATCCTTACATGCCTTTGCTTTTATTACTTCTATTGATGGAAGGTTTAATCGAGGTCCTAAAAAATACAAAACATAAGGGAGATATAAATGGTATTCAAGTTGCAGAAGGAGTTAAAAGAGGAGTTATCTTGTCCAAGATCGTAAAAAAGTAAAAACATAAATATATGAAAAACATAAACAATACATCAAATTCTTAGGTGATAACATATGAAAATGACAACATTTATGACTTGAATCAATCACAAACATGAATAATCAAACCATCAATAAACATTCACAAGTGAAACTAACACATTTCAACAATCACCATTGTATTTCTCACTAAATTTAAAATAATGATATTCAAAATATATTTTTATCGATGATACATTCAATGTCAAACCTTGCAATTCAACTATTAAGTGTCGTTGTTGATCTCCAACAAGATTTCCAAAACAAATCCAATCATATGGAATTGAGAAATGGTAATGGATCGACCTTATGTGCTTTTATAAGGTGTGAATAGAGTATAGGGGGCTAGACAAATTTGGGTTGGGATTTTGTTTTTCTTTCTAATTTTGAATTAATTTGTCCAAATTATGATTGGAAATTTTTTGGTGGAGTACCTCAGAGCCCTGTTTTTTCAAGGGACTCCTTGAGAGTCCCCTCAAGGAAGGGGAAGATTCCATCCTCTTTGTTTTTTGGGTGGGGCTGAGGTAATGTTCCTGCTCGTGTTTCCTTTTGTTCCCTTAAAAAAACATGGGGAAATGTTTCGAATGATAATTCGTAATATCATATGGTTGCAAGGAGCATGGCCCTACCTTGGGGAATGCATCCTCTTATGAAGGATAAATATAGACCTGTATTGAATAACTTAACATGTATGCCTATCAGCCAACAAAAAATAACTTTGTCATTTTACAGAGTGGTAGTTCTTAGGAGACGGAATTTAATTTAAAACAAAATAAAAATAAATAAAATCTTTCTTCAGATTAAATAAATTAATGACATTATGAGGAATGTTTGATACAAATGAAAGAAATTGACTATACATCCA
The DNA here is from genome assembly GCA_000404065.3 of Pinus taeda. Lineage (NCBI taxonomy): Eukaryota > Viridiplantae > Streptophyta > Pinopsida > Pinales > Pinaceae > Pinus > Pinus taeda. The sequence continues at coordinate 31,254 of APFE030866276.1, forward strand.
AAGACATGTTATGAAAATAAGAAAATCAAGAAAAAAAAAATTTGATACAATGGGTGGAGCTTGATGGGGGAGCACTGCCACTACTCAAAAGTGTTAGAAATGCTACCCTTGTCTTTTTCATGTTCCTCTTAATCATTCCAAAAGGTAATATGTAGTTAAAACACAGTTCGAGAATTCTTTTATCACTACCAATGTTATGGAAAAAGTGAAGAGAAAGAAATACCCCTTTTCAAGTGGAAGAAAATCGTTAAACCAAAGAGAGAGGGTGGATGGGGTTCAAAGATCTAATCATTTTTAAACTACTTTGGCAGCTAAGGGGATTTCGAGGAATCATCACTTTAGAATGGTTCTCACAATTTGTCATGAAAAAGAAGTATGTTGAGCCCTTACACGTTGAAAATCTGTAAGGTATTCAAGAAAACATGTCACAATAGGTTTAATAGGTTTGAGAGCAAGTGTCGAGACCATTGTCATACCATCTCAAAGGGGATCATTTGGCTTAGCCCGTTGGTAAAAGTTAGCAGGGGAGGTTGCAAGCTAACCCTTGGGTTGGGTCTTTCAAAACTCCTAGATGTCTATGGAGTTAATGGACAATCTTTAAGCTAAAAACTCTTTTTAATTTTTTCCTAGATAATGTTACGATAAAAACAATGCTGGGTCTAAAACTAGAAAAGAGTAGATCAGTTATGATTGCAGGATGATTTGGCTGCTCCTTGTTGACAATTTCAAGAATTACATCTCCTAGACATGCCAAAATCTTGTTAATAGACTGCATATATAAAGATGAAAAACAAATCCATTAAGACAAAGAAAAACATTTACAAGACACTCAATACAAAATATTTGTTAGGATATAGCTTAATAGTTAAAACCCATCTAAGATAGAAATTTCTTATATGATCCCATCGAATATGGCTTCCCATACCATATGCCACTACATCTAGTAATAAGTGAAATGAGTCAAAGATTTCATAATGTGAAGCATTTTAATAAGTATTATGATTTCATGTGTCAAAAACAAGATTAAATCGTAGAAAACACATTTTTCTTTCACAAAAATATGATGGCTAATCAATTTGAAATATTATGTTCCATTATTTCATGTTTCAAATGGGCAAAGGAAGAAATGGAAAATTTAAATCAGGCTCAATTGGAAGGAATATCTGATACACTCTTACAATTGCTAAACAAGAAACGATATCGCTTTACACCATTCATTTATGGATGAAATCGGTAGAGAAACAATATAGAATGGAAAATAGTGCCCAAGATGGCCTTAATTCTATTTTAGTCCCTCAACCAGCAAACATTTATCAAGCCCTACCTCGGCCCATCTCCTATGGGATAAAATCATAAATACCTTACTCAAGATATAGATATTTCATCAAAAACCACAGAAATCGAGATTAGAAAAAAATGCAAGATTTAAAGGAAAGAAACCAACCCCTTACAATATAAAATAACTATTTTGGGTTCACTCCTCACTTGGGTTCATTACTCACTTGCAAACAACAAAATAATTTGACCACATTTTTAACTTGAAGAATTTGAGGGCTATAATTTGTCCTGTTGGGTTTGACACTTCAAGATGTGTCTTAGAGGAGATTCTTGGACAATTCACCATAAAAGTAGATATTTAGAAATGAGATTGCATTTGTGAGGTATTATTTTCTTGAATTTTTAACATTTTTTCAATTTTATCCTCTCTAACCACCAACATAGTGGAATAGTCCAGCAAAATGAACAAAATAAACATCGCAAAAGGAATAAAATAAAAACCATTGTCCCAAAACAAACTCCATCAAGATAGTTTTGGATATTTCAAGGGCATTAAGAGCTACGTTGTGAGCAGCTACAAAAGGTGAGATTAGATTGTTTTATGAAGATGGCATGTGTGGCTTGTAGAGTTCAAGGGTTGCACTTTCTGTTGAAGGATTTGAGACTATGGTTTTGTCCTCAAAGAGAAATCTTGGAGTTTAATACTCATGAAAATATAATAATCACACAATATAGAAACAAAGTAGCCGTAACCCAAATAAGATTATATTCTATAAATTTTTGATTTGATACAAGATATTGTTCACTACACATGTCTCAAATTGAGTCGGGCTAAACTTGATGATTGAGTTGATTCGAGTTCAGTATGTGCATGCTTGGGAGGACGATGTAGGTGTACAATGTTAGGCAGTAAGGCAGGTCGTACTCATTGAGGAAGGATGTGGGTGGAAGAAATCAAATTTCATATTTGCAAGTATGGTGTAAACTATAAATTTGACCATCCTCCCCTAGGAAAACTTGACACAACTCGTGGTCAACAACCTGTGAAGTTGACTCTTGAAGACTTCCCAAGACGAGAAGGTGAGACTACATGCCCATTCTATATGAAAACTGGAACTTGTAGGAATGACGCAACTTGCAATTTTGATCATCCCCCTCCTAGATAAGTTGTAGCCAAATTTGTTGCAATGGTTGAAACCACTAAAGATACCTAAGAAAATTATGATAAGATAGATTCAGGGAATGTTGCAGCTAAAGCTACAAATGAAAATATCAGAGATTCATGAACATTGCATAAAGTGGAGAAAGGTCTCCTATTTCAAGGAGATAGGAAGAAAGGTATATATGTTCGGGGTTGTAAGCTTTCACTATCAAACTTCTATTTGGGGGATGCAAAAAAATATGTCAAATTTAGGATTGTCACGTTTTATTGTGAAGATGTTGTTTTGGAGTTTGTCTGAACATGTCAAAGTTTCCATGCATTCCTAATATCTAATATTTTGAGGAGCATTGAAATTTGTATTTTGGTTGTTTCATTTGTTGTAAGTGGTTGATTGTATGACATAGGATAAAGAATTCTACAGTGAATATGTTATTGTATCTATCGCATGAATGTTCAGAAATTGGCTATGATTTCGTCACACAAAAATATAATGAAAACCTAGATATATAGAGATTGACTCAAAACTACTTCGACTTCGATCAATAATAAGCAGAGAGAGAAAAGGTAGCTACAGACTGCATACTCACAATTTGGTAAACCCGTCCCAAATCTTTCATCTATAGCCCTAAATTAAGGGCTCTCTAAACTTGTTACTACTTTATTGAGGGAGGTGTGTAACATGTTGATATAAGTGATTCTTAGACAATTATGATCTTAGCATGCCACGCAAAAGCCATTCTATACACCAACTACTTGGTCTCGGAATCAGCCACTCAAAACCTATTAGTTGAGATTGTCATTTTGTGCTAGACCAAAACATCTTCCAATGGTTAGACTTCAAATGAAGCCTTGTTTTATCTTAAAATCAAAGGGGTAATAAATATCTCAATAAAAAACAAGTTCTTGTATCCTGAAAATATTTTTAGGGAAAAATCCTGTGAATTTAATATAGATTTCCTTCCCATAAAAAAGTTTTGACGACAACATTAATAGATTTAATGAGAAGAAATGGAAGAAATTCACTCCATGTTTGAGCATTTTGGGAAGGGTGAGTGAAGAATTGTAGAATTTCTCAGAGGAATCGATCATGGGACGATCTGAAGTGGGTGGTCCCATTCCCCCTACTCTTGAAAATATCATCTACAATCTCTCCATGGTTGTTGCTGATGCTTTTGTTTCTGGAATGAATTCCTTAAGAAGGTCGCAAACCCTCAACTTTTCTTCAAGTAAGTCATAAAAACGACTCTTGTGAATCATGGCTAATGAAGGTGCAACAACTACAAGTCGTCTAACAACCTGGTCCAGTTCTCTTTGCCCACTGGATGTAATACATCTTCCACCATTGGAATCCATCTCAATAATGTTCATTTTCTCTAGTTGTTGCATTATATTTCGTGCTATAGAACCACTTCTCTTACATAAATGTGGTGGGAAAGACCCATTTCTCATACTTCCACCATAGATCTTGTGGAAAGCACCAACTCCAATTCCATGTCTCAGATAAATCTTGCGGCCCACAGAAGTTGCTCTGACATAATACCAATCAGGATATGGATCAAGTTCCTTGAACGTGGTGCTTTTCACAAGATCGGTCTAATGGGGAAGCTCAATCTTTCCCGAACGGTTGATATGGGTATGGTCTTAACAAGATTGGTGCAATGGGGAAGCTCAATCTTTAGCCAACGCTTATGATGGCCAGTGTAATCCTTGACGAATTCGTGAGGTGAAACATCTTTGATAGTACAAGTGATCGCCATGGAAGATCCTTGCCACAGGTTCTCTTCAAGCTCCAACTGACCAATAGCTCTTCAAGATCCAACTAATTATCTATTGCTTTGATTACTTACCTTTTAGTAGATTGGTTTGAAGTATAACACATGGAAATAATCTATTTGTATTTAAATAATTAAACAAAGTGAGTAATAAATTATACCATCATAAAAGGTGATTGATTAACGATTTTTTTTGGGTTATCACTACCCGTAGTGTGCAATGGGTTGCCTTTGTGGGGTTTTTGCACATCGGTTTAGACTATTATGGGTTTTGTGAGAAAACATTTTTATTTTTGTGGGTTTTTTTTTGGTGGTTTGTTGATGTTGTTTTATCATATATCTAATTATTTTTGTGTATGTTGGAAATAGTTAATCTATTTTTGGTATGGAAATTTTATTTAGGATAGAAAAAAAATTATTAAAGGAAACAAAATATTATATTTAAATTTTAGAAATGGGGTATTATTCAGGGAAGAAATTTAATATTTCTCTTAGTCTGAAAGTAAGAGAGAGGTTGTTGGGGTGAGCCCTCAATATAGACTCACTTAAGAGCAAAACGAGTTACTCTATTCCAAAGTGTAAACATGTAAACATTTGAGACTTCAACCTAGGTGGGAAGGATAACATCCAACCACCCATGCTAAACTTAATTGACAAAAAAACTATTGTATTTATTTATCATTTTTATATTTTTTATGTTTTCTTTTTTAAGAGCAGGAAAATCTATCATAACTTAGTTTTCAATGTGTTTTCATGTGTTATATTGAGAAAAGAATATTAACAATAATATATATTTATTTTGTGGTGTTTCAAAATATTTATAATATTATGAAATATAGTTTATTCTTATTAACATTGAGTATAAAGAATCGATTTACATTAGCATATAAACTCAGATGCTCCAAGATATATATGTCAATCAAGGCATCCATGGAGATATAGAGATATATTAGAAATAAAGCATAATTTTGTATAAGCACTTTTTTATGTTTTAATTTTAGCAAAATATTTTAATGAAAGCTAGCAACCGATGGTTCCAATAAAGATTTTATTTTCAGCCCATTTATAACACTTAGGAATATTGGTGCACTACTATGTTTTTTCATTTTTGCATTGACCCACAATAGCGGGCTCCAAATGTGTGGGTCAAAAGGATTTCTATATTAATAGAAAAGATATGTTTTTCTTATAAGTATGCATAAAGTCAACAGTATGCCTGATGGTCATATGCTTAAAGAATGGAAAATTATAGAATATGCACACTCGTTTTACATCACTATCATTAAGTGGATTATTCTTACTACCACAAACGCCACCATTTTCAATAAACTGCATTCTTTTTTATCCATTCTCAATAATTTAACCACTTGTTATTTCCAATGGTGCTTCACGATTCTCTTCCTGACAATTGAAACATGAATTTTTTCAATGATATCGATGATCCATTTTGAGGTAAGCCTGATGCCCACAATAAAAATGCTTGTAAAAACTACTTTAGTGCCTCACAAGTGCCTTGAATATATGGAAAGTGGCATGTAATAGAGAGAAGGATGTAGATAGAGAGGGAGAGAAGGGGAAGAGAGGGAAACTGTGTGTGTGTGTGTATGTTTAGGGGGTGAGATAGAGAGAGGGAATAAAAAAGAGACACAAATACAAATATAGATATTATATGGTATTATATAACCAACCTAGGTCCATATTAACCCTATACCTATCAAGTGCCAAGATGGATCCAATCTCTCAAGGTGCAAACATTTCCTCAAGTTTTGTACTAGAAAAAAAAGTTTGCACCTCGAGAGATTGGATCCCTCTCGGCGCTTGATAGATCCGTGGTTAAGATGGATCTAGGTTGGTTAATATGAAATTAAAGTAGTTTTTATTTGATATTTTAGTCTTAAAAATTGAAATTTCTCTTCGAATTAAATTCAAACTAGAATTAGATACAATTAGACTCAATGAACATATTTTAAAAAAATACTTAAAATAAATTTTTTTATTCAAAAATATATTTTTAAAATTACAAATTATTAGAGATAAATAGTTCAAAGTTGGCTCAACTATACACCATGTGAGGATGAATAAGTGTTTAAGGAAGGATAACCTTTGAACCAATATTTAACAACCTTTCAATCCCCTATCACTTGTAAGTTTACATTGCTTGACACAATTAAGATTACTAACATAAAAAACTGAGTCATATTATTGTAGTACTTGTTAGGTAGTTGTATTTTTGTTCTTAGACTAAATTAGTCATTAATGTTAGCCATTTTAAGTTGTATTACTTATTAGCTAGTCACCTATTTTAACCCGTGACTAAATTAGTGATTTATAGTAGTCATTTAGTTCAGTCACTTAAGATTGCTCATTTTTGGTAGTATTTCATTTGGAAAAGCTATCATGACTAACTTTTTTAGTCACCTAGTCACTAATTTCAAATTTTCTACTAGTGACACCCTTGTCTTAGCTAGGATGGACCCCCATGTAGCATGGTGCAATCTCATAACTTTTCAAAAGAATGTGGATTGAACAATCTGAATCAGAAATTGAAAATTATTTTCTTGAAGCAGAGAATGTACAAAAATGCACATGTAGAATTCTATTTTTGTTAAACCTCGTGTGTCAAAAACTAGTCCAAATACCCAAAATAAGTTAAGCAAGGACCAACAAAGGTACATCCATTCACCTAAAGAGAAAGTGGTAAATGACTGTAAGATTTTAGTCAAGTGAGATAATTCAATATTGAAAAGGAGCATCTTTTTGATCAAATATTTGGTATTGTAACATGAAAGAGCATCTTTCAAGATTGAGAGGAAATCTATGGTGGAATGGATATACAATCTGTAAATTTGACATAATGTAGGTGATTTATCTTTATCTTCTAGCTTTGAATGGGAGTCAGTTTACTAATTCTTATATTCAATGATCTTCTATATGTGACCAATGTACACCTTACGAAGTTTCCTTTGTAACATTTGGTGCAATTGCTAATAACAATATTATAATTTAAATATTCTCAATTTTATTATTAATGTGTATATATTTTTAAATTAATATTAATAAAAATATTAAAATTTAAATACTTATAAATTTCATTATATGACATTATTTGAATGAATATATAATTCACTTTATGGAAAGGTCAATTTTTAGAATTATAGATCATATTTATTTTTATTTTATAAGCAAATAGGCATCATTCCCATATTTCAACTCAATCTCTCAATATCTGAATATAGACCAAAACACATAAGAAAAATCAAAGGAAAATTCAATTTATGATACTTGTTTGAAGGTTGTTTCTTCCTGTCTCTAAATGACCATCTCCCTCATTCATGTTTTCCTTTATGAATGAAATGATAATTAAATTTGGAAGATTTGTATGGTGGAGCGCAATTCAGAGACATTCCTTTTGTGTATGTAACATTCAATAAGTACGCAAACCTAATCAAAATTCCTTTTGGACCCCCCATCAGACTTAATGAGAGACATAAATTTTCCTCCCTGCCAGATTAATTACCTTGAAAAATAGAGAATACATGCATCCCTGGAAGTTGCAACTAATAAGCTGTAATGTAGTGTTGCACTATTCCCTAAAAACACTCAAATGAAAAACATAGTCACCGTTTTAATACATTGCATATTTCTAAGAAATTGAGGTAGTACATTCCATTTTATTTGGAAAAGTAAAAATAAAACCACAACCCTTGCTAGGTTCTTGTCCACAAAAACATTGTTATATCATTTTAACGGATTGTGGCTTGAGATCGAATGCAAAGACCACAATGTCAGGTAAGGCTTTAAGGGTACCTGGTGGGTTCGTACTTAGATTTATATCTCTTATGAGTTTATATTTAGATCTCAGCATGATTGATTTGCCTTTCGACCCAAACGAGATTCCAGTTTGAAATAATATTAGGCTAGCAACATAGAGTTTATATTTAGATCTCAGCATGATTGATATGCCTTTCCACCCAAAAATATCACAGTTTGAAATAATCTCAGGCCAGCAACATTTACAAAGGCATATAGCATCTATACCATATGAAGGATAAAAGATAACACGTATTTAATTTTTATTTTACTTTTATAAGGCTTTGATCTTTTTATATTGAAGTAATATAAATTGAAATTGAAATTTTATAAATGTGTTAGTTTAAATTTGGAAACATATTTAATATCCTTAATAGTTTTAATGTAATTTCAGGGTGGGATACATTAATTTTACGCAATATTAATATAATTTTAAATAAAAAAAGTATTTTTTTAAATGTCTTTATAAATTAGCTAATGGAACAATTTAATTGATAATCATTGTGTTATAATGTATTATTTGAAACATGATATTTAAGGTTTAAATTGTCCATAGGTCAAGCTAATGACTCCCTTGGCAGAGGTTATATCCCTAGCAAATGAATCTCACTCTCAACCATTCCCCATGAAATTTGAAGACCTTTCCAAAACTAAACCCCAGAAAAACCAACTTATTTACACCTCAAAATTACTTTATATAAGTAACAATAGCCTACAATGACAATCAATACATATGTATTTATACATCTCATCTTATTTTTTTGGAATGACCATTACATCATTAGTAAACACTTCCATTTTGTGCCATCACATTTGTTCTTCCCTCTCATATCTTTGGTATGATTGCATTGAGGGTTTTTGCGTTCCTTTCTCCCATACCTCTTTTACGTTTACATCACATATTTTGATTTCTTCCTCTCATTCCTCCTATATGGTTGCATATTGTATAATCTTGTGCTATTTGGCGGGTGAGAGTATTGGGGGGAGGGGGATTTCCATCCTCCAACACTTCACCTTTCCCCTTTCCTCTAGCTCTGCCTATGGTCATTCCTCATGTCTCTAGGTTCTCGTTTGATCCCCATGATGTTGGATTTGTCCTACACCATTCTTTGACCCATCTCTATGTTTCACTTACTCAAAATTGCATCAAAAAATTGAAATTGGTTTTTCAATGCATAGGGTGGTGACTCGATCATCAAAATTGTGTTGGGTATTGTCTTCTCACTAGTACAAATGGGGCAAAAATTTGATGTATGTTTGTCATATATTCGACTCATTGTTGTCGGTTATCTGGCACATTCGAATCATAATTTCCACAGTGTATTTCCGTCAGATAGCTGACACTTTTACTACTTGCCAGATATTCGATGGCATGAACATCAAATATCCAACTCTCGTGATGACCAAGAAAGCATGTAATCATTGAGAATTTTCTAATGAATTATGGTCGGATATTCATTGCAATATATAATGCCAACCTCATCAGTTTTCATCAAATATCTGATAAAAATTTGCATCAGATATTGAATGTCATAATAGCTCATGCGACAAGAATGTTATGACTTCGACGATTTGTTTTTTTGCTCGGAAGTCGAATATCCAATGATAGTTTATTATCATGGATGTTGGATATTCGATAGTGACTAATTAAAGTTGAAATTTTTATGGTTTTATGAGCATAAATAACTATAATATATATATATATATATTAATATATATATATATTATATAAATATATATATATATAATAAATTTAATCCCCATTCCTATGTCTAATGAAGCAATCCATAACTAGCATTTGCACCAAGAGGTGCAAAGGGCACGCGGATATTGTTTTTGGTTTTTCTAACCCTTGAAATATATATACAATAACATATGAATTATAAGGGTTTCTAATGTTTCACTAGAGGTCGAGGATTAACTAGTCAAATAAGCTCAAAGGTTGGTTGGTCGAACAAGCTCAGAAGTTGGGTATCTCTTCAAAAGTCTAATGTGCTTAGGTGCTTAACTATGTGGGATGTCATTTTATAAAAAGGGTTGTTATTTGGAAGGATATTGTAGCTACACATAATCTTATCTATTTCTCTATGATTAGAAACAACTAAACATTACATTTTCTGTGCACTTTTTTTTATGAAATATACGTGCATTATTGTGGTTTATATTAGTTAGAATCAAATTAGTAGTTCTGAGGAAAACTGTACATTTTATCAAATGCCAAAATCGTCAAAGGTGACAAGTTTCTATCACCATGTTCCATATATCATGTGATTAATCAAACATTCAGGAACATATATACAACATAATCAAACATTCAAGCACAAAGTAAACGACATAAGCAAGCTCATACCTTAATGTATCTCATGGGAGGCTATCTCGTCTGCACAATTAATTTAGCACGATATAAATTTACAACACATCAGATCAAGCACATATAAGGTCATGATATCTATAATCGTCACTAGCTGGCATGTCTACATCATAAGCTCGTAAACATTTATCATTCATACATAATAATCACATATGCACATTCAGTCTAGATCACTACAACAAAGTGTCACAAATAAGTCAACTCAGACTTGAATTTCATAACCGTAACCATTTTCATAGACCAATCCAACGTATTGTGATACATATAACATCAATATCTTAAATTAATAACCCTAATCATCAAGTTACTATCATATAACAACAGGAAGTTACATATCATGCTCATCAACAACATATAACCTAATCATCAAGCTAACTATCATATAACAACAAGAAGTTATATATCATATTCATCAACAACATAGAACCTAATCATCAAGCTAACTATAATATACCAACAAGAACCTAACCTATAACATACTCAACAACAACCTATAACATAATCATCAAGTTATCTAACATAAAACAAAAATAGCAATGCGTACAACCACAAGTTATTATCATTCATCACTATCTAACACATGTGCACATAACTACACTAATCTACTAGAGCAAATTCATGTATGTAACCATAACATCAATAGAATGAAAGACATACACATAATCATAATGCACCCAACAATCCTTAACCTACATACTTGCATGCCCAATGTACAAACTTGTATGACAACATGATCTTTCCTTGAGGTCCAATTTTGCAACTTCACTTTAATGATCTTCATCTCCTACTCTATGTCAACCAACATATCAGAATAATAACAAATAAATGCCATCATGATGACCTAATTATATACAACGAATTCACAAAGCATGTCTAAACTACCATACATGCATAACCATAACCATGATAATGTGTGCATAACAACATATAGAAACTGACATTTATAAAAAATGCATGTATAATCATACACTCATGAAAACACAACCCACAACAATGCCATCAAACTTCACATGGAAACATCATTAAAACCATGTTCAAAAGCTGCAAATGCAACAAGCACATGGAATACAAGCATAAGGAACACATATGTTACCGACATGAATGCATGACCAATACACAACCCATCCAATCCGAGGGGTGAACCATGCTCTGATACCACTCTGTAATACCCTCCTCTCACATCTGCTCAAGTAACCAACCAACTAGGGTAAACATGTGACGTGAGGCTACTATGATATGAGATTACCTTAAGGAGGTGGAATCGACAAAAACACATCAAACATACCTTCCACATTAGCAACAACACTCCGAGGAGCCATCCCAACCACACAGGTACCATTCCCCTGTGTCCCACTACAATTTTAAGATATTAAACCTCCAGACGCTCCCATGCTATAGGCATGCCAGTGTATAGAGATCTCTAGATGATCCCACAAGCCTCCATGCCTGCATCCAGGGACCATTTCCAGTAGACTTGTGCGAGAGTGTGAGGAATTTTAGGCACTTTTCAAGCCCAAAATTCTGGCCATCGCCCAAAACTTTATGAAACTTCCCGAATCCATTAAAAATGTGATAACAAGACTAATAAACAAAAAAATAACTCTAGGATTACGACTGAGCATCCCCTACTGGGACTAACATTTTGTCAAACATATCACAAATTGGTGATTTGCAGTTGTAAACAATAGATTTAAGCATACAGGTCTCATACTTATCTAGGAATTGCTAAGAAGAAGTGTTCCCTTACATAATTAGCTGCAATACCATCTATTAGGTCATAGATACATTGTTTATTCATTTACAAATAAAGACATGAGGAGAGCCACACGACATCACTACTAGAATATGTAACGCCCTCCTCCCAAATCTACCCAATTAACTATCCAGTTGGGGTAAACATGCTACTAGAGGCCACTATGATATGATTCACCCTTATAAATCACGTTAAGGAAGTGGAACTAACGGAAACACACCATAAAAACATTCAACATTGGCATTAAGACCCTCAGGGACCAACCCAACAGTTCAAGCAGCTTGTCCTTGGGTACCACATGACTTTTGAAAACTTTCCCTTCTCATGTTATTGGCATGCCATCATCCAAGGACCTCTGGATGCTCTCACAGGCCTGCCTGCCAGTGTTTGCGTGTATTAAGCCACATTTTCAGGCCCAGAGCCCAAGTCACTGCAAAGAACTTCATTATACCTCCAGAACATTAAATTAACAAGGAAAATGGAAGTGTAGAAGCAATCATTTGAATGAGACCTTGACTGGACCCCTTCTATTCGTGACTGGAATTTCGTCAAACATATCAATGCCTAGCATCCAAAATGTGTATAATATATCTGAGCATAGGGGTCTCATACTTATCTGAGATTCACTACCAGGCATTGTTTCCTTATCACTTTAGCTGCACTTTCATTCATTAGACCATAGATACATTGATCAGTCATTCACAAGTAAAAACATGATGAGATCCATACATAGATTTTGTTATAAAACACATAAACACATACCATAATAGCATATGGAATACTCATGAAATCACATCCATATTAACCACATATAATCTAGTATAATACTCATAAAGGTAAAAGGAGAAATAACCTCATATTGATGACACATAATCCAAACTCTAGATGTGACTTCCATGTTCCACCCTGTTATCGCTCAAATATTTCTCTAGAGTTGTTATGAAAGAAATGATTAGAGGTAACCACAAACCTACTTCGAAGATTAAGATCTAACCTTCCTAATTATTAGAGAGGGCTCTCTCTTTATGATTTAACTTTGTTTTACTTATTTTATTTTAGGCTAGTTATGATTGTACTTGGGTTTTGACTTGGATTTGGTGGTGAGATCACTGACCTAGATGGGTAGAGCGATGTCTTTTACAATTCGGCTATGGGGTTAAGTGTCAAGACAAACAGGACTGGAGAAAGTTCTAAAACTAGTTTCTATAGGGCAAGGTAGCTGAGTAATTTCAGGTCTTAAGGTTGGAATGATGAAGTTGGTTTCAATCAGATCAAAGGAGAAATTAAGGGTTTTGTAGGTCGGATAATGAAATAAGTGAAAGAGGTCAATTGGGACAGGAGGGAAATTAAGGATTCTTAGATCCGGATATCAGAAGAAAACATAGAAATGATCAATTGTTCAAAACACAGTGTACTTAAACAAATTTTGAGATAAATTTCCAGTTAATTCATTCACTTTAGATAACATGTAAGTTTGTGTAATACATAAGAAGATAACAAATTTGACAAAGAAAACACTTCATTGTAATAGCTCAACACATGAATCCTATAATGCAATCTTTTTATTACTTAGTCCAGTCTGCTGACTTGAAAAATTGGTACAATAACCCTCAGGTTTCTAATCAATACAACTCTGCAAATGTCTAGCAATCCACACTCTAGTACTTCAAAAGCAGAATTATTTATACAAAATTTAAAAACTATTTACAACAAATGATGTCTCTAACACTCAGGACATTTTTAGACTATATATGAACTAAAATCTCTAACTACTACAGATTAATAGTTCTGGTGGAATGTCCAGTGTAAATTCTATTATTGTGGAACTGTGTAAATTCTATTACTGTGGAGCTGAGAGCAGGTAGGATGTGGACCCAAATTTTTTGTTGTGCTAGTAGATGAGCTAGAAGATGCAGATGTATCTCTCTTTTTCTTAGTAATTGACTCAACTGCTTGTTGATCCTCTGACTTGATAATCGGAGACTTCCCTCGCTCATGGTTGATCCTATGAGTGCTCTGATGTTTTATCATCCATTAATGTCACAAAATATTTTGGAAAATATATAATAATATATATTTGAATAATATTTCCAAAATATTTTAGAATGAAAATTTATAATTAAATTTCTACAAAACCATGTGTTGTTTCCAATCCGTGGTTTTGTTTTCTCTTTCCATGAATTCACAAAACCATGTGTAGTTTTCTTCTTATCACTCCTTCCTCTATAAATTCATTTTATCTCTATGTAAAATCCTTTTACCCTTGTAGAATACTTGGATGGTTTTGCAAACCATGTGTTGATTTGTATGGTTAGAAGAGTATTTGCACTTTACTCTTTTACTTTCACCTGCAACATGATTTTAACCCTGTAAATTGATTTCACCATGCATGTAAATTGATTTCACCATGGCTGTAGATTGATTTCACCTAATCTTTTATCATGAAATGGATTTACATGAATGCTATCTCTGCTCTCCTGTTCATTAATTTCATGTGAAAATTTCCCTAAATTCATGGCATCTGTGAATTTTATTTCATGTATCGTTGTAAAACCATTTTACCTTTGAATCTCATTCCACAACCTTAGTCTTCTAGCTATATAATTTTACCTCAAGCATGGTTTCATTCGTAGCTCTGAAATATCACCGCGTTCTCATATCTCTCTGTATTTCACATGAAATTAATCCACTCTATATTCTTGTAACATTTACAATATTTAAAACCAAAACAATTAATGGTTTATCGCATGGATTTTGACTGGTAGGTGGTATTTTTCAGACGACGTGATATAACATGGGGTGGTAGGTGGTATTTTTCAGACGATATAACATGGGGCTGCTACGTAGTAAAGAGATGGGTTGGGAAAACCACTAATCTCACATGATTTTTGAGTGTTAAGTGTTGGATGAGCTGAGCTTGCGATATGGAATTTTAACCGTTCATTTGTTTTTACGAGGCAAATAAAAAAGAAGGGGGTATAATTCTTAACGCAGGGTGGGCCATTTGTTGACTTTGCAGGGGGGAAGATAGTATAGGCTTGTGGGGAGAAATTAATATAAGGGTTTTGTGAAGTAAGGGGTAAAAAGATGGATTCTACATATATATTTTTGTGTTTTATTTTATAGGATTTATCTCTGTTTTAAACATTACTGCCTCTATGTAAATTATTTCTTCTTGCTTTGTGATAATTGTCTTTTCCTTTTGAATAAAGCCTTTGAATACATTTCCTTGCGAGTCTTGGAGTAAACATGTTTTGGAACTAGTATCAAAATTGTTTGTCCAAGCTCTCGTTCTCCTAATCACCTGCAAAATAAAACAATCATTAATAAAGCATAGGTCTAGGGGGAAGGCAATAAATGGCTTTATTGAACTGAGATGTCTGTGAATGGAGTCCAGATTGTGGATGGATCAATTTTATGTGGAAAAGGCTTTTCATTTATTCATTTTAAATAGAGGTAAGGCAATGGCGGAATTTCATATTGTAAAAACTCTGTGATTTTTCACATTGTGCAGGTGTGGTTAGATGGTTTACCGCACAACAATGGATGATAGGGCTTTCGAGGATACACAATGAAGCAGAGGAGGCTTTCAGGCAGGAGAAGACAGTTGGAGGTCGGCTTCCTAAGAGGGCTTTCTTGGTTTTAACCCAAGAGTGGTTAAATTTGGGCACGGGATTAATAAATGAATAGTGGGTGGTTTCATTTTACATGGGGAGGTGGTTTTATGCAATATCACCTCACTTTTGGATGGTGGGTGGTATTTTTCACGAGCACGCAATATAACCTGGTTCCACCACATAACCAAATAGCGGTAGGCTAAAACTGTGAATCTCACATGCTATCGAGCCATTAACTATCGAACAATGAATCCGCGTGATATTGATGTGCACCGTTGGATCAAGAGGTGGGAAATCGGAGGGATATTGCATGATGAAATTGTGTGGATGAAGTTGGAAAGTGGTGAGTGAGGCCCAAGGTTTAATTACAATGAATTGTAATTAATTAACAGGTAATGATGGTTTTTTCATATAAGAAGCGGTTAAATAAAGGTGGCGACCATGGTTTATATTGTGAGGTTTTTAACTATACACCAAGGCTTGGTGGGTTAAAAAACGGTGTCACGAAATTATAACTTGGGGGATTTATAAAGAAGGAGTTTAGGAGAAACTTAGGATAAGGGGTTTTTTGTGGGTTTTTAACGGTTAAAGGGAAATTAATATGGGGGGAAAGTATTATTTGTGATGGAAATGTGTTTCACACTAGGGAAAGGGGTTTTGGGAAGGGGAAATGATTTTTTGAAGGGTGGGGTGTAGGGAAATGTGTGAAACAAAGCGATAAAAGGTTAAAATGAAGGGAAAGTGTTTTTATGAGTAATGAAGGGATAATGAGGGGAAATTAGAAAATAAGTATGTGGGGGTCTAGTGAAATGAGGGAAAATTAGTAAAAAAGTTGTAGTATTTAGGCCTAAAATCATATAGAACCTTTTAGGATAAATACCGAAAGTAATACACAATTTTTGTGAATGTCCTCTTTCCTTTGATAGTTCCTCCTGCACAATGAAACATAAGATTTAAGCATGATGAAGGTGAATTTGAGCTAGCAACCTTGTGCATTCCAAAACATCTTCTACCTACCATTTTCTCTTCATTTATTGGGTGCATTTGAGCTTGCTGACCCTTTATTCCTTTTTATTTTGATATGAAAACTATCTAATTCTAACCTTATAAATTCCAAGGGCTTAGACTAAACTGATGAGCTCGTTATTATTCTCTACCTAACTACTAATCTACCAAGATTAAACAGTTTGGCTAAATCTTTATTTCTCTATCTATCAATATGAAATTTAAATCATGAATGAATCAAGATTAAATTGTTTGATCATCATGGATTGTGGCATTTTTACAAGCTGCACACAATCTTATTTGCAGAAAGTAAACTGAGAGGAGTGGCATTTCAATGTGAACAATTTCATGATCTATTTTTATCTCTTTTTGGTGGGGTTCATATTTAATATTCTTCTTTGATCTTCGTTTATTTTTGTCCTTTGATTATCTTTTTAGAACATACCCTCTTTACATTTTTTAATATGGGAAAACATTTGCAGAAAAGCAAAGGTATGTGCAATATTACAAGGCTTAACATAGTCAATTCAAAATTATGTTCCCTATTATTATAGGAACCTAATAGTGTCTCCACTTAGGGATGGCATCTCCTTGTGAGGTGTCAAGAACACCAACAACTAGTGGCTGATCCATTGATCCGGTCCTAAGCCTGCACCTACTTTGTTATATAATCTCTATGATTAAAAATCTTGAACTGAAATCTTAACCTTTTCTGCAAACTGAAATCTGATGCATGTTGTATTGAAATCTGATCTGAAATAAACTTGCTGCTGAAAATTGAATTTAGTCATACTGAAATCCTACCTACTGACTCTAATCAACTGTCCAACTGTTGGTTAGGTAAAATGAAATAGCCAATGCAACCATTCAAGAATGATATACATTGGTGGATTTCTTTTGCATTAACTTGTTTGTGATCAAAACTGAGATTCTAAAACCCAGTAGAAATTTGTCAACAAATGAAAAGAGAAGGAAATACTTGATTTCCTTTGTTGACTCTAAAAACTATAGAAAAGGATATTCCAAAATATATACACTATTTTTCAACTGATTTAAGTAACTGTACAATTTTTTTAGTTGGCCTTGATGCCATGAAACTGAAATGTCATTTTTATCTTTACCCCCCTGCAGATTTTCAGACAAGCTTTGTGATGATATTTCTACTGATTGAAATGTTTGACTGATGAAACCTTTATGATCTTGATCCCGAATCTCATAGTTAGTTAATGAAGAAGAATTCTGATTGCATTCATTATCCAACATATGAGCTATTGGATCATAAAAAACATGGAAGGATGAATGGAACTTCATAGATTTCTACAAGCTACCCATCCTTTTCTTTAGAGATTTATACCACATTTCCTTTAAAAATTGAAATGATTCAAAACATAGTGGTATAGAACTTTCTTGTGTCATTTTATCAGGTGTTTCAATGAAATTTGATAGTTGTAGTTGTGAAACTGAAGAATATTGATCAAGAGTTTCATTGTCTTATTTGTTATTAATAACAATACCAAAAGACTACTGATTTTTTATTGCTTTAAAGTTTTCTCTGATGAACTAAAATGAAGCAAACAAAGAGGCAAAGAACCTTCACTTATTTCCAAATTTTCTACACTTCCTTTCTCATTCTCATATCTGATATGTGTAGGCTGATCACTATATTTAATTTGCTAAAACTGAATTTCCTCATCCTCCAAACTAGTTTCTGATTACTCCGTAAAGCTAGCTTGAGTTCGAAGAACATAATTATCATCATACTGATCATACTTAGGCAAATCATTAAAAGAAGAAATGTCATAAAACATACACATTAAATCATTAGATTCCTCTTTCACATATTGATCTGTAGATCCATTTTCTGAACTATGGTAGTTGGAATTAGCAAGAATTTGTTCATGGCTATCAACCTTTTCTTTTTGTGAAAAAAGTGTGTCATGGTGGTATTGCAAAAAAAAATTATCTGGCATGGTGATCTTTTCTATCATTTCCTCTATTTTTCTTACCAAAATGTCGAGTTTTACCTCTGCAATGTTGTTCTTCTTTGCTTCTGCTTTCAAATTTTTCTTCTTAATCAGCAGATGAACTTCTACATCTATTGCAATGTTCTGCATCTTTTAAAGAGTTGTTGGGTTTCTTTCTCTTAGCTGAAATTCTATTTCTATATCAAATGTTTTTGGATAATGAAAGAGAGTTGAATTAGGAGGAGGTCTTATATTTGATGGCATTGAATAATAGATTTGATTAAATATGTTAGAAAATTGTTGTATTGTTTCATTTGGTTGTTTTTTCAACTGATTATATTCTTTTATCATCACAAAAAGATTTACTTTGATTATCCATCTATCAAGGAAAATTTTAACAAACTGTTGGAAATATGAGATGCTTGCAATAGGTAGATTCTGGAACCAACTCTTTACTCTAAATTGCAAAGACAGAGAAAAATGTCTGATTCTAATATCATCTTCATTAATCTCAAATACGTCCAAATAATTCCCAAAGCCTTCAATATGTTTTTGGGTAGTGATACCATTCTCTCCATCAAAATTGGGGAGATATTTGTAATAGTTATCAGGGAAATCATGGAGTATAGGAGGTAACATGAGGGGCTTGTATCTATTAGGAACTTTACAATGTACAGGAATATGTACAGGGATTGTAAGATTAGTCCTGATTGTTTGAGGCTTCTCAATCGGAAAATGATCATCATAAGATTAATAAGAAAGCTACTCAAATGGATAAGGAGAATATATATTTACAATCTTCAAAGGAAAATAATCAAAAATTAATCTAAGATATTTTCTAAAATACAATGTACATTGAAAAGCCTTCTTGATGAGAAGGAACATAATGTCTTGGATTGTAATCCAAGCTAAAAGTGTGATCTTCCCATATTGTTCTTTTATATTCATTCCTCTAGTAGATTCTTCATTGTGAAATTGATTTGCAAGTGGAGTCGCTAGGTAGATGATTTTGTGTGTCTGATCACTGTCCACCATCATAGATGAGATCTAGTCTTTGTATAATCTTTCTGAAAAAAAAAATTATCTTCCCCAGTATGGTCACCAATATGTTATCACTCCAATATTTCTCTATAATTGTAATGAAAGAAATGATTAGAGGTAACCACAAACCTACTTTGGAGATTAGGATCTAACCTTCCTAATTCTAAGAGAGGGCTCTCTCTTTATGATTTAACTTTGTTTTAGTTATTTAATTTTAGGCTAGTTATGATTGTACTTGGGTTTTGATTCAGATTTGGTGGTGAGATCACTGACTTAGATGGGTAGAGAGATGTCTTTTACCATTGGGATATGGGGTCAAGTGTCAAGATAAACAAGACTGGAGCAAGTTCTAAAACTAGTGTCTACATGGCAAGGTAGCTGAGTAATTTCAAGTCTTAAGGCTGGAATGATGAAGTTGGTTTCAATCTGATCAAAGGAGCAATTAAGGGTTATCTAGGCCGGATAATGAAAGAAGTGAAAGAGGTCTACAAGAATGGGAGAGAAAATAATGATTCTTAGATCCAGATAGCAGAAGAAAACATAGAAATGATCAACTTTTCAAAACAAAGTGTAATTAAACAAATTTTGAGATAAATTTCCAGTTAGTTCATTCACTTTAGATAACATGTATGTTTGTGTAATACATAAGAAGATAACAAATTTGACAAAGAAAATAATTCACTGTAATAGCTCAACACATGAATCCTCTAATGCAATCTTTTTATTACTCAGTGTAGTCTGCTGACTTGAAAAATTGGTACAATAACCCTCAGGTTTCTAATCAATACAACTCTATAAATGGCTAGCAATTCACACTCTAATACTTCAAAAGCATAAGTATTTATACAAAATTTACAAACTGTTTATAGTAAATGATGTCTTTAACAGAGAAGACATTTTTAGACTATATATAAACTAAAATCTCTAACTATTGCAGATTAATAGTTCTAGTGGAATGTGATGTGCAAATGTTGTTGTGGAAGTGGGAGCAGGTAGGATGTGGACCCAAATTTGTGGCTGTGCTAGCGAATGAACTAGCAGATGTGGATGTATCTCTCTTTTTCTTAGTAATTCACTCACTACTTGTTGATCCTCTGAATTGATAATCTAAGACTTCCCTCACTAATGGTTGA
The DNA here is from genome assembly GCA_000404065.3 of Pinus taeda. Taxonomy (NCBI): domain Eukaryota; kingdom Viridiplantae; phylum Streptophyta; class Pinopsida; order Pinales; family Pinaceae; genus Pinus; species Pinus taeda. Next base: position 52,160 of record APFE030866276.1, read on the forward strand.
TGCCCTGTTGCTTTATCATCCATTAGTGTCACAAAATATTTTGGAAAATATATAATAATATATATATTTGAATAATATTTCCAAAATATTTAAAATGAAATTATAATTAAATTTCTAGAAAACCATGTGTTATATCTAATCTATGGTTTTGTTTTCTCTTTCCATGAATTCACAAGACCATGTGTAGTTTCGTTCTTATCACTCCTTCCTCTGTAAATTCATTTTATCTATATGTAAAATCCTTTTACCCTTTAGAATACCTAGATGGTTTTGCAAAACCATGTGTTGATTTGTATGGTTGGAAGAGTATTTTCACTTTATGCTTTTACTTTCACCTGCAACATGATTTTACCCTTGTAAATTGATTTCACCATGCTTGTAAATTGATTTCACCATGCCTGTAGATTGATTTCACCTTAATCTTTTATCGTTCTTTGCTCTCCTGTTCATTAATTTCATGTGAAATTTTCACTTTTATTTTCTCTAATAAATTCATGTCATCCGTGAATTTTATTTCATGTGTCCCTGTAAAATCATTTTACCTTTGAATCTCAGTCCACAACCTTATTCTTGTAGCTGTATAATTTTACCTCAAGCATGGTTTCACCCGTAGCTCTAAAATATTACCACATTCTCATATCTATGTATTTCACTTGAACTTAATCCACCTTATATCCCTGTAACATTTATAAGATTTAAAACCAAAATAGTTAATGGTTTATCTCATCGCTTTTGAGTGGTAGGTGGTATTTTTTTAGGATGCGATATAACGTGGGGTTGCCACGTAGTAAAAAGATGGGCTGGGAAAACCATTAATCTCGCATGCTTCTTGAGTGTTAAGTGTTGGATGAGCTAAGTGCACGATATGGAATTTTAACCATTCATTTCTTTTTGCAAATTTCGAGGCAAATAAAAATGAAGGGGGTTTAATTATCAGTGCGGGGTTGGCCGTTGGTTGAATTTGAAGGGGGAAGAGGTAGTATAGGCTTACTAAGAGAAATTAATATAAATTCCAAAACTTTATATTAGTAGGGTTTTGTGAAGTAAGTGGTAAAAAGATGGATTCTACATATATATATATTTTTTTTACTTTACGGGATTTATCTATGTTTTAACCATTACTATGTCTATGTAAATTATTTCTTTTTGCTTTTTGATAATTATATTTTCCTTCTGAATAAAGCCTTCGAATACATTTCCTTACGAATATTGGAGTAAACGGGCTTTGGAACTAGTATCAAAACTGTTTTTCCAAGCTCTCGTTTTGCTAATCACCTGCAAAACAAAATAATCATTAATAAAAGCATAGGTCTACGGGGAAGGAAATCAATGGTTGTTTTGAACTGAGATGTCTATGGATGGAGTCCAGACTATGGATAACTCAATTATGATT